>VDFB02353493.1:260244634-260444315 GCA_007258455.2 Sequoia sempervirens
GCCATATAGCTGCAAATTGTGCAAAACCCAGATGGGTCAAACCAGCTACTTGGTGGTAGGGGGCCTCAAGGAAGCACTATGCTATTGAAAAGCAAGACAGCAGTTTGAAACAGCAAGATAAGATGAATCCAGAGGTTGTGGGAAATTATTTTCAGCCACAGTCAAATAGAGGAACAGGAATGTGGGGGGGATCAGGTTTGGTTGAGATGCCTAGCTTGAAAGATGTTGATGAAGGAAAATCTTGTGAAGGCAAAGCAACGGTAACTCATCATGGTGCTAAAACCTCAGAATGTAGGGAGAAATCAGGCTCTTTGAAGAAGAAAGAAAAAGGGGTAAGTAGTGAAGAGGGGGAAGGGCAGAATGTGCAACCAGTGGAAGTCGATGCTTGGATACGACATGAAGCATCAGAAGATAGGCAGATTGAGGAGGCTGAAACGATAAATGATGAGTTTTCAGTGAAGGGAAGGGACTGGCAGAAGGTGGCGGCAAGGGTGGAGGATGGTTGGCAAACCGTAAAGGGGAGAAAAGTCAGCAAAAGGAAAAGCTTTGCTATGGTCCTTCAGTTTCAGACCAAAGGAAGGCCAAGTGATGGAGCAAAGATATAGCTTTGTTAAAAGTTTATGTTGTAGAAGCTCTGGCTTTAAATGTAACTCTAAGGTGTCTGTTGTTTTGGTGAGGAGCTCTACTTTTGTTTCTTATTCTGGTGAGAACCAAGAGAATCTAATGTAATCTTCTTTTAATCTCAATAAAATAATCCTTTTTTACCGACCAAAAAAATATATATTTTCATGGACTTAATATATTGTTTCATGGAATTTATTAATTTCGGCATTTTATGGTCTATTATTGTTAAATAGTAATTTACACATGTGCATTTATTCATTTTATGTGAAACCAATATGAAATTGATAGGACATTCGAATATTTATACTTTACAAATGATTCATAGTCAAGACATAAATAAGACATTAATGTGAAATTAAAAACAAATATGAAATTAAAGTTGAAATTAAAAAGAAATTTAAATATTTTTACTTTACACATTTAGTGATTCATGTAGTCAAGGCATTAACTTATCAAAGAAGTTCTAAAAATTTTCTTAAGGGAATCAAATACTTCAAAGTACATGTCTCATAGTTAATCACTAAATTTTCTTAAGGGGATCTAATACTTCAAAGTACATGTCTCATATTTAATCGCAATTAATATAATTAAGTATTGGAATTTAGGATGACTCATCAAAAAGATCACAAAAGTTAGGATCACTCAACATCAAAATCAACATAAAGATGCAATGTAGGGGTTAGGATCACTCAACAAACTCAATTCAATAAGCCTCAAACAGATTTCAAAACACCAACTCTTGAACTCTTCAAATTTCACTTTTCAACTAGGCCTTTCCTAGTAGGTTTGTTGACCCTGTTTGGGATTTTCCTCACAAACTTCACAAAGGAATTCACAAAAAATTAGAGATTTATATACCTCTTAGTGAATTACAAAACATACCTCAAAATCATTAGATGTTGTTTTGGAACATGTGCCTCAAAATGGGCCTTCACCGTTGTCCTAATTAGGCTAATGAGGCCTAATTTACAAAGGAAATACCCTTTAAACTCTTAAAAACCCTCAAGACTTTCTAGGGAAGCAATTTACATGTGTCCAAACCCTCAAAAACACAATTTTTTTTAGGAGAACATACCAAACTACAAAGCTCTCATTTTAAGCAAATTTGAGGAGGATTTATTGAAAATAATGGTTCCACACCTTACCAAAACTTGCCACTACCTCAGACCTTCATACAAACATCTGCACAAACTCAAAACACCATTACACATGCAGTTCCATTCATATTTTTTTCAAAACCTTACTTTAGTTCCTCAAATTCACATGGAAAACTCATGAAAACACCCTAGGGAATTACCCTAAAACCATACAAACATATCCCTTGCATCCCAAACCATTTTCAAACCTATATTATCATGAAATAAGACATTCTACCAAGTTACAAGTCATGACAGTAGGTGGAATGTCTAAAACTTCATTTTTACACCAATCAATACCCCTTGATAGGCTATAAACAGGCAATTCCAAAAAAATGAAGATATCTCACTCAAAACTCAATATTAGAACCTCCCACTTGATTCAAATGAAATATAACACATTCCCCAACAATTTAGAATGAGTCTCAAAGCATATAGAGGTTCTAAAAATTAGTACAGTTCTTGCAAAGTGCAAAAAAACAGTAAAATTGCAGAAAAAACGTTTTTTTATGGCTTGAAACCTTTAGTACATGCTTCAAAAACCTTCAACCCCTTTTGGTTTGAGACTTTGGATGTTTTTATACATATTACATTCAATTACAACCACCAAAATGTTCATAACTGACTTTTAAATGACCATGACCCTTCCTATTCCGAAAGTTGCATTTTCTTGACAATTTTTGTTGACAACTTTTTGCCTAATTGCAACATTTGCACTTTTTGACTCCCTAATCACCTAGAACATTGGTAATGGTCTATCTAGACCTTATTGAACCCAAAACATGACCCTACAATAGAAAATAAAAATCTTTGTCAAGTTTGACAACATTTCAACAACATTTACAACTTTTGCAATTTAGACTCAAAAGACCCCAAAGTTGCCAATTACATCCACAATGGTCTCTTGGGACCTTATTTGGACTCAAAACACCCAACACTTAGACTCCAACCCCTAAATTCTACTTTTCCATGAAACAATTAAAGAGAAAACATGGAATTGATTGGTGCTCCTGGACCACATACACCACCAAAAAAGGTTTCTAGTCCTCTTGGAAACTGAGGTGCAATTGTTCCTCCTTTGAATGCTCCTTTTCCTTGACCTGAAAAAGGTAAATTCTAAAAGCTTGCTCTGTTCTTACCATCTTTGAATCCATGAACAACTTGATATGGCTTATCTGGATTTGTAGCATATTCTCTGACCTCCTTTCCATAGGTGACTGATGTAGAACCTATTTCAACTGTTCTCTGCCTTGACCAAGCAGCATACCTTCCTTCAGACCTCTATCCTTGACTTTTCACTTGTTCCAATCCATTCTTGTCCTTGAATTTGTGCCTCAAACTCGTTATCCTTAAAGTTTTTTTATCTGCAGTCCTGCATATCACTATATTTCCAGTGTTTAGAGCCTTTTTCTCAACAAGGCTTGACTGTCCTTCCACCTTTGCAATCACTACAGGACATACTACTGTCCCAACTTGTATTTTATCAACTTTTCTCAACCCCTCTTGTTTTATTATCACCAATTCACCTTTAACCTTTCCTAGGTCAGTCTCCATCTTTTTCTTCTCATCATTCTTCCCCTTCAACTGTGCATCAACCTTCTTAGACTCTTTATTCCTCTTCTCAAGGGTTTCACCCTTGTTCTTCTTTGCCTCAACCTTCCATACCTCTGTCATACGGTCTACAACCTTTGTCATGGCTGCCAACTGATCATTTTTTACTTCCCCAATCTGCACATAATCTTTTCTACCCATTATAATGACCTTTGTTGCCCTTGTTTGCTCCTTATCTTCTTCTTACAATGGTAACAAAGTGAATGTGTTTCCGATGGGTGAACATCATTATCATCGGGCACAATGCCGCATTGAAAGGTGAATACCATATTTCTCTGGCTCGTACCATTTAGGGAGAGATGAACAATCTATACATTTATTCTTGTGACAAATGACTTTTGAGATTTTCCTTACCACTCATCTGTGGCCCAACATACTTTAGAACGGAAATATAGTCATCCATGACAGTTAAGAATTGGCGGTTGGACTGGTACCTCAGAAATTTTAGACTCTAATTATTATTTTTGTTCCTCCTCAAAACTCCTACGATTCAATGGTTCAAGCGTGCTTTTCTTTTCAGAGTGTTTTGTTTTTTTATATAAATATTCGGACAAGGCCATTATGACATTCAGACGGGGAGGTGTTTCCTACACAAGAGCAGAAGAAATTAATGGGAAAGGCATCCTTAATACCTACCATGTGACTACCCAAGAGACAAACTTAGACAACAAACCAAAGCATGCAAAGCGATGGCACCAAGTCATAGTAGAATGCGTAGTATATGGGGCTTGCTACAGGAGTGGGAATTAGTATCGTTGCCATTACTGATGCCCCCGATAATACCACCTTTTCCATTATCACCAGTACCCATATTTCATTGGCTGTTTCACACCCTTGTATTCAAACAACTTTCCTAGGCATGAATAAATGAAAAGAATGCCACATAAACAATATTAGAATAAATATTGTTATGGCTCTTCCCAACACCCCCTCTCCTACCAGCAATCTTCTCAAGGCTTGAGCATTCACCTCTCTCAGTAAATCAGTGCAAGGGTGAGACAATCAACCCTTCCATCAAAAATAGGTATCCGAGGCAACATAATTTTGATTATAATATCTCATGGTTGATTACTAACTCGAAACTTTCTTAAACTGGTGCAATAACTTTCTACGAGCTAGTGAAGATCTTGGGTCGAAGATGGGGCGAAGGAAAAATAAAGATGATCAAAAAAATCAGCAAGTGTCGCGTAGAAAGGTATTTCGAAGGAGACCCGAAAGAAATGTCTTACAAAAGAAGTATGAGCAACCTCTACGACATTTCTCTCCAAGGCATATATTATGGCACTGAGACAGAGTTGAACAAAGAATGAAATGTACCTCAAATCTCTACCTGAGGTTGTGGGAATGGAACTGGTTAGAGGTAAGCAACAGGACAACAATAATGAGCAATAGTTCGGGCACGAACCGGCTTCACTGAATTTCACACAGAAGTATTGATGTGGGCTATAGTGAACGAAAAAGGCTCTTGAAATTTCAATTCTGCAAAGGACTCTGCTTCAAATTTTATTTGATGGATGCCTTGACCCTCTACGAACACTAAGCACAGGAAGGAAAAATGATCTTTACTAAATTTTGCACAGAAGTATCTATAACGTTGGATGCCCTTTGGAGTGTGGGCAGGGTTGCAGCTCTCCAAGCCACTACTAAGCCCTTAACCATATATATTTGATTTATTTATTTATTTTCTTGGTTTGTTTATAGACAAACTTCCAGTATTGATTTTACATAAATATGATTTACCATTTTCATTACCATAATATAGTGTGATTGGATTTAAATATGGTATATATCTTAGTTGTATGTGTATCTTAATTGTATACAAATACATCCTATAAAGCCAGAATGATATATATGTTTTTTAGATATATGTAATGAGTGAGTGTATTTTTATCATTAGTAGATTTTTATATATACACATGTATTTTAATCCAAACCATTTAACGACTTGTCTTGAACGTAAAATAGGTTTTTTTTTCTCTATGCAAAATGTAAGTTTTTTTTTTTTTGGACAGCAGATTTGAATTCACTAAAATTTAGTTGCATATGATTTACCAATTTTCTCATATACGATCCAAGGACTCACCTGATTCCAACTTATCTAATCCTCATTGTACCAATGTTGGGTTTCCATAATGATTCAATTTTAAAAAGATTTCAAATAAACTTTAATGAACTTAGATAACCAGTCTTTGATAGGTTACATTAGATTAAGGTACATGATTTTTACCCCACACATAGCTCTAACACATATTACCCAAAACCCTTCCTTCACTAACTTTTGTACATTGAAACATAATTCTTCCTTCAAGTCTTAAATTGAACATCTCTTTGAATACAACTTTGGGATGCAATTCTTTTCTCCATTTCACAAGATATTATATGTCCACTATTGTTCTAAAACTTAGAAACAAAGAATATGCCAACGTACTAATACCTCTCAATTTACAAGAAAATGCTAACCTTCACATGATAAATAACACATCAATAAATAGGGCTTGCTCTCCACCCTACCATAATGGTGTCATCAAGCCTTGTTGGCTCTAGCCATACCCCCGAGCAAGAAAGTATGCCAACCCCAAGTATGCACAATTGAGCACCCTTAAACAATAGACCATATTGCAAAACATAATTAGCATATTCACTGTGAAAAGTGTTTGAAAATTGAGAGCAAACATCAAAAGCGTCCTTGAAATCTTCATCCTCCTTATACATACATTTAAGCATTTATATGCCCACACTTTGCAATTGAACTTCTTGAACCATCATTACCCTTCTACTAAGGGTATCTGCAACTTTATTTGCTTGTCCCTTCTTATGCTTTATGGAGAAAGTGTATGCTTGTAGGTATTCAACCCACTTCATGTGCCTTTGGTTCAATTTTTCATGTCCATTCAAGAAACTAAGTGCATGGCTGCCAGTGAATACTATAAACTCCTTTGGTAACAAGAAGTACATCCATTTCTTTAAGGATTGGACCATAGCATACAACTCTAAATCATATGAATAATATTTTCTCTTAGCCTCATTTATTTTTTCACTAAAGAATGCAACCAACCTGCCTTCTTGACTTAGGACAACACCTATTGCTTGACCACTTGCATCACATTCAATAGTAAAAACTTTATTAAAATCAAGAAGAGCAAGGATAGGTTGTTGTGATACCTTTCTTTTCAAGTATTCAAACCTTTCATTTGCTTCATTGGTCCATAGGAACTTACTCTTCTTGTCTCCTTTGATTGTATCTATGATAGGTACACAAATGTGGCTGAAATTCTTGATGAATTTTATGTAGAAGCTTGCAAGGTCATGGAAGCTCCTCACATCACCCACTAACTTAGGTGGTGGCCAATTGAATATGGCCTCAACCTTTGATGGATCCATTTTCAAACTGCCCTTTGCTATGACAAACCCAAGATAGACCAATTCTTCTTTCATAAACTCACATTTCTGCAAGTTAATCAATAATCCGTCTTCATGCAACCTCCTTAGAACCATATCAAGATGCTTCAAATGCTCCTCCTTGGACCTGCTAAATACAAGAATGTCATCCAAATAAACCACAACAAATTTTCCAATAAATGGTTTCAATACCTCATTCGTTAGTCTCACGAAGGTACTAGGGGCATTGGACAAGCCAAAGGGCATCACTATCCACTCATAAAGACCTTCATTAGTCTTGAATGTTGTTTTCCATTCATCCTCGTCACGGATCCTAATCTAATGATACCCACTTTTCAAGTCAATTTTTGAAAAATAGCAAGCCCCTCCTAGACAATCCATAAGATCCTCCATTCTTGGCATAGGAAACCTATATCTGATGGTTATCCTATTTATGGCTCTTGAATCAATGCATAACCTCCATTTTCCATCTTTCCTAGGAGCCAACATGGTAGGGACTACACAAGGGCTCAAACTCTTCCTCACTAGGCCTTTATCCAATATCTCTTGAACTTGTTTTGTTATTTCTTCATTTTGGGTTGGTGTCATCTTGTAGGAAACCTTATTAGGCAATGTAGCTCCTAGTATCAAGTCAATATGGTGACTGATATCTCTGATTGGAGGCAAGGAACTATGCAATTCATCCACCACAATGTCCTTATACTTCTCCAACAATGTTTGGACTTCACTAGGAATAGGTTCTCTTTTGTTTGTAGACAAAAAAGAGTTGCACTTTGGCTTAACAATCAAGGAAAACCTCCCTCTTCCTTTAAGTTCTTCAAAAACTCTTTCTCTCCTACCACCATGATACTAGACCCAAGTTGCTTATCTATACCCTCATCTGGTAAGGGACTCATGGTGAAAGATTCCCCATCTTTTGTTATCTTGTAAGTGTTTTTTTACCCATCATGTTGGGAGTTCCTATTATATTTCCAGGGGCGGCCTAGAAGTATGTGGTAGGCATCCATGGGAATAACATCACATAGGATTTTATCCTTATACTCTCCAATTTGAAATTCTATCCAACATTGCTCATTGGCAAGCACCTGTTGACCTTTGTTCAACCAAGACACCCTATATGGTGTGGGATGAGGAGTCTTTTCAAATTTTAGTTTCATAACCATCTCTAAAGACACTAAGTTATCAGTAGATCCTAAGTCTATAATTACCTTGCATACCTTTCCATGGGATTTATATGTGGTCCTAAACAAGGACTTCCTTTGTGGTGGTTCCTTAGCACTCGGTACCTTAAGAAGCATCCTCCTCATCATCAAACTTTCTCCAAATTCAGGGTCAGCAGGTCTAGAAGGTGAAGTCACACTTTGAGCATCCTCCCCTTGTGCCAACTGGTTTCTCCTATCCCCACCATGAGAGCTTGAAGCTTGTTTCTCAAGGCACTTGAAGTTCGGGTGTCCAAATTGGTTACAAGAGTATCATCTTCCAAAGAATGAGTTAGAGCCTCTCCCATTAGATTTTCCCCTTCCATTAGATCTCCTACCTCTGAATCCACCTCTTGACTCTTGACCTTGTTATTCTTTTCCACTTGTCTCCCCTTGTTATCTTTGTGACTGATTTCTACTACCAAAACTGCCTCTTCCTTTGAAGTTTTTGCCTCTACCCCTTCCTTGTTGTTTTTGCTTCCTCTTCAAATTCTCCTCTACCTTATATGCCACTTGGAAACACGCTTCCATTATCTTAGGGGCCACTAGGCTCATCTCATCTTGAATTTTAAACCTTAGGCCATTCAAATACCTGGCCACTTTCTCCTTCTCATGAACTCCACATGGCCACACCTCATACTAAATTTGTGAAACTCCTCAGTATAGGTTGCCACATCCATGTCCTTTTGCTTTAGGTTCTACAGTTTCCTAAACACTTGCACTTCATGATCTACGAAGAGAAATTATGCCTTCAATCTGCTCACCATTCTTTCCCATGAAGTAATCATGTTCTTACCCTCTTTCACTCTCTCTCCTTAGTGATAATTCTGCCAATTCAAAGCATCCCCATTCAATTTAGTCTTGGAAAACTTAACCTTCTTTATTTATGCCATTTCCTTGTACTCAAAATAATTATTCAAGGCATCCACCCACTCTAGTAGTGCCTCAACATTCATCTTTCCCCCATACATTGGTATGTCCATCTTCACTTCAGAAGCTTCTGCTTTTATGGTTTTTGAGGCACTAATGAACCTTCTCTCTTTAGGAGGCATCTCCTCTTTCGGATGGTCTTCATCTCCACCCTCTATCTCCTCTTCTAAGGTAATCTCTTCCTCAGTAGCCACTCTCTTTTTCTCTAAGGCCTCTATCTTATCTCCCAAAGCCTTCAACTCCCTTGTAACCGCAAACCCACCTTTTGGAGGCATTTTCCTTCACACACCTCAACTCACAATCTCTCTTCACAAATTTCACAATCAGACTTGGCTTTGATACCACTTTGATGCAGAGTGGTAGGGGAAGAAACTCCTTTTTAATAGAAATCTTCTCTAAAATACTCAAAGTGGACTCCTCAATTCCACTATTCCTTCATTAAGACAACCCAACCTCCCAACTTGGGTTCCACGATGATAAAAATCCAAAGTTCTTGGGGATGATTAGTACACTTTCACCATAACAAAACATGACAGAATAACCAAACTATGCACTTAGAAACCTTCATTCATCCACCGCTCCAATTCAGGCATGTGCACCCTTGTAGCCCTATCCAATAAGGACAGTCAACATAAAAATATCTTAAGAGCAGGAACCAGAAAAAAGGAATTGGTTTTAGACACCTCACAAGGACCCCTACAATTCCTCAAAACCCCAATACATGACAACAAAAAGGAAAACCACAATGGACTAAACTTCAACACCATAAGGAGGCCTAATTTGACTGCACAATGTAATAACTTGAGTATCTTGGAACACCCCAACACCCCTAAGCCACAACAAGGTTCCTACAGCATTATCAAACACATTTCAACATTTCCCAACCACCCTTATTGCAAAAACACCCACAAACTTGCAAAATTCATACTTTTGCTTACAATTCTAAGCCTGCCACATAGAGATGCCAAGCCTAGGGCATCAAATATCTTCCTCCAAACTCCATTCCATCCTATGAAACATTTTTAATCTCAAATTACACATGAAAACCTTCCATTCCACCCATATTTAGCATTTTTACACAGTGGAATTGGAAGATACAAACATTTTTATCTCAAAACCCTGGTTTTTGAGGGTTTCGGACCTACTTCCAAAAAAATGACTGTAACTCCCTCAATACCACATTAAATTATGCCAAATCACCACCAAATGAAATCTACTTCACCCCTCTATCAATCCATGTCAGGTTTATATCCATACAGAGAGGTTTATTGTCGTACCAAGCATGAAATAAAAAAAAACACACAGAATTCATAAAACAGAGCTTATTCTTAGCATTAGATCTTCACAAAAACTTCAACAACCTTTTCCTCAACCCAAAGGAGGAATTTTAAACTTGTTTCAACTCCTTCCAATGTCCCTCAACTAATTTTTGAATTAGGGAACCGTTGGAGGACGAATGACACTTGTTTTGGCAAAGTTGACAACTTATGACAATTTAGAACAACTTATACTCAAATTCCTCAATTGAGTCCATTTCAATACAAATTGATCCTAGACACACCTATCATACTTAAAAACATCAAATTGCATCATCCCTACTACTTGGCTGCATCATGGCAACTTTCGCCTTTCTTAAGCCTAGATGCACCAAGTTTACAATATTGACATGAGACCTATTACAAACCAATGTAAAAACACCACAAATGGTCCATTGGACCTTATTACATCATGAACACATTGAAAAACAAAACAAAACTTGACAAAAGCCTCATGGAGGCATGAGAACCCCAAGGTGCCCCTACACCACTAAGTTAGTGTTTGGCATCACTTTTAATATCAAGGTTGGTTTTCTATAGTTATCCATACCATTCTTTCTCTTTTACTCAACTATGTTTGTTATGTTTACAACATATCCATTTGGTAATACCCCTATGTTTCTCCCACATGCTAAAGAAAGTCTCCTAATTAATAAGGAAGATAGTTAACCATTTTCATTTGAAACATCACAATACGAGGCAAGAAAGCAAACTCAATGCATGAAACACATGACAACTCATGGAATAGTAGTTCTTACAACTTATTAATATTTTTTTATAAATCTTGTGTTTTTCTATCTAAGGTTGAACCATTCAAGCATATTATCATAATCATCATTTTTTTTTACAATCATATCTCCATATAATCTCATAAGATGCATAATGAGTAAAATTCTTAAAAGTTTTACCTACCTTGAAGTTCTCTCCTTTGCATTTGGGTGTAATTTTTCTTCCCTCAAAGAGTAAATATAGTCAATGGTATGGAATACACAACATTAGTTGAAAGTTTTTACAAGTGTGCTTTAGTGTCTCTTACCTATATATTTCTTCCCAATCACATAATTCACTGTGAGCTACACATAATTCATTACTCAATTTTTAATTTCATACAATTAATTATTCAATCCTTATGACATGCACACAACCTTCAAGGTCAACACATAATTGAGTGTGTTATTACTTCCTGTATATGACATGCATCCTTTCTTATTTGGGCAGCAACAAGTTTTTAGTTCTTAACTCATTTGTAAGGAAGTAGTAATATCATGAGTTCCAGATAACGTTTTAACTCCTAATTCTCATTTTGAAAAGGCCTCTTCACAAATTTTCTTATGTTTAATTATTATAAGGGGGGTGATTTAAGCATCATATTTGCTAGTCCTTAACAATATTATCTTAATTGTATCCTTCTATGCCTTTACCTTGACTTGAATCATAGGAATTGTGTTGTTTCGTTAACTATTTAATCTTTAAACAATAGGACATAATAGCTTGACAGTTGTTATAGTTACATTAAGTTTACTAGGTTAACGTTTATTTGCAAAAGTGCTTAATTAATTTTTAAATTTTACCCATTGATTCTAGGTAACATCTAGTTTTGACCCCTTTTTTTTAAATAGGATTTACTATGCAACACAAGTTTTCAACATTAGTTGACTCACCTTAGAATCTCAAACATTCAATAACGAGACTCTTTCTTATGTTGAATCGTGATTTAAATGAGTTTTAAGAAGCTTACATGTGTTATTGATGTCTAAGGTATGGGCGCAAGATCGATTCTAACACTTCTTTAGGTTTCTCTTGGATATCATCACGTCAAACCAAGGATCGTGTACTTCCAAGTTACATCCTTAATTTCCTCTTTATCCATTCTCTAATTGACACTAGATGTGTTTGAAATGTATGTACATTACGAGAGTTAGGAGATTTCTAGTGCAATACTCTTTGTTGAACAAATAGTTTATTCATAATGATTCTTGCGAAAAAATTATTCTACAACCAGGGTTTGAAACATGCTAGGAATATTTATGGGTAAATCAATCCTTCATTTTAAGGTTATTTGAGGGAAATTAAAAAAAAATAGTGCCACCTTCTTAATTTTGAACTAATGTTTCTTAATTATGTTGCTTCCAATTTAGAAACTAATCTCATCTTCATCTTTTCAATTTAACTTCACTATGATTTCCAATTTAAACCTTTCTTAAGGTTCACTACGAGGAAACAATACAGTCTCTAAACACTCCCATTATTTATTTTTTTGTTTGAAATAAATGATTACTTTTCTAAAGCTAAACTATACTTCCAACAATAATTTATTTAATTATTCAAGTTTATACTCCGCTATCCACAATAGTGCAACTTCTCTATTGACATAATCGATGCCATTTCAAGTGGCAAAATTTTAGCTCCTATATTCCCAGATATTAAGCTAATTTATATTATTTCACTAACTCATTATAACCCCTAATAACCATATTTAACCACAATATCTACCTTCTTAAGTTCAAGAGAGGAAGCACCAAACAGTGATAGATTTGATAACTCTTATTAGGCAGGATAACATAATTTCTTGCATGCACTTTACTTACACAATCATAATATTCTTGAGGGTTTTTCCTTTGCAATAAGTTCTTTCTAGCTACTTATCATTAATTAAATACTTAGTATGATCATATTCTTCACGAACACATGTCCTTATAAATCTCAATAAAATATGTGTAGTTGCAAATAGATTCCACTATTTTCCCACATGATAGGCCCTCAAAATTTAATAAGTTGGAGGTATTTCGAAACTCATTCATTGCATGGTGATTTACTCATTGATGCATGCACATTAGCTAAGACTCCCTTTTTACCCCCAGAGTCCCCAATGTTTGCAACCTAGGGCTCTAATACCAAGTGTCATGCCCAAAAAAATTTGCGAGGAAAAACTCATATTTTTTTTCTTTCATATTGACACAACTAAATAACTCTCTAACTATTGAGGTGTAACATGTGATACAAGTTGCACATCTTTCCTGAAGGATCGTAGTAGTAGTATTTTATCTTTTAAAGTCAATTTAATGTTATAACTTTGTTTTTATAATAACATAATATTTACTCTTCAAACTATAGTTAAAAACGTTATAACAATTTAAACATAGTAACATCATTACTGCTAGATATTAACATTCACATTACTCTAACATTGCTAAGGATATTATTAAACCCCTTTGTTAATATAAGATTATGGCAATAATATCAAGTTGTATTCAATTAATATTAACTCCAATACTAGTACACTTTCCTTATTTAATACTTTATTAACGTTACTAACCACCAATACTAGAATGAGAATAAGTATACTCAACCCTTAATTTATCAATCAAATAGCATTGTTATTTAATTAACGCTTAGGCCTTTGTCCCCAATTTCACTTCGGATGCAATTGTTGGCTTACCTTAATTAAATTGACTCAATTGAAGACCATATTTCTTTACTATATTCATCCCACTATGTGTTAGGATTAAATTAAGAATCTCATTATTACGCATACCAAATATAACCTTATAGCCTTACAATTATCTTGTTGTAATATCCAGCCTTAGATTTTAGATTGATTCTCATTATTATTATCGTTAAGAGGTGGCTATCCCACTAATTAATCAGGGGTAATTAACTATAATAGCTAACAAAATTTTATTATTTATTGGAAACTTACCTCACTCATTTGATTATTATTTTCAATATATGGGATGAACATCTGCTAACCCCTACATACTTCAAAAAGTGATGTCACAAGAAGAATATACTATTATCAATAAACATTTATATCATTACTAACCAAATTCATCATTTAAGTAATGACAATAATACTTAATTATCTCATCAGATGTCCCGATGTTAAATATTAGAGTTAACATTATCGCTTAACTCTTATTTTATATTAGAATTGTCGATTGCCTTAACATGCCATCCATAATATTGCCATTATGACTTTTCACATTAGCTATATTCCACCAACATTATTGTAGCTAATAATAATGATATCTTCATCGATATTAAAGTATCATTACCATAACTACCTCTACCTTATTCTTATATGTTTCGATTTATTTGTTATTAACTATATTGCCAATTCCATTATGATCGTTCCACCTACATGCAATATTAGCGTGGGGCTCAACGCTACAAGGAACTCTATCAATGTAATATTCACAATCTCATTGGGAGTACAATAATTTACTCTTACAACCCATCGGACAACATAATCTCCATGTAATGGTCCATTACTGTATTGATATGTATCAATAGTATCTTTCATTTTTCCATTACCTTAATATTCTGTTTGAGCTTATTTCAACCCCCAAAGATATTTAATGTAAATATCATTTTGGAATTCAATCTGCGACGTGAGTTCCACGTTTTCAGAGGAGCCATGTCTGGCTTGGGTGCCATAACAGGGAGTTCAAAATGTGCTACGAGTTGCACCAAATCTGCCAAATCCGCATGGAAGGCGCACCAAAAAGGTGCATAGGGCATCAAATTTAAACCGGTGCAAGAGGACTGGATTATTTTCGAACACCCGTTTATCACCACTAGTGGTATTACCATCGTGATGTATTGCTAATTGATCATGTACATTTGGAAGCCAACAAATTGCAGAGATGAATGCAAACTTGCATCTGCCATAATAAATTTGATGTGATCCTTTTGCAAATCTAATATTTAATTCAGCAACATAGGGACGGTGAAGATAATTATTCCAACACCAACCCACCTTACGAGAATTAAATTCGAAATAGACTTTATTCAAGTTCGTCGAAAGAAAATAAGATACGCCATAATTTCATTACCTCAAGTAATTTAGAAGTGGATGACAGAGTGTTGGTAAAAACTTAATAACTCAAACTTCACAGCTCAAGTCTAACCTAATTTAGAAGTGGATGACAGAGTGTTGGTAAAAACTTAATAACTCAAACTTCACAGCTCAAGTCTAACCTACTTTTGCGCCCAAGAGGATATCATCAGATCTTAGTTTATTCAACGCCTTTAATGGTGACTAGATCTTAGTTTATTGCACGGCTTTACTGACAACAAGGAGAGACTTTCACGTAGGGTTGCAGGCTTTCTAGTAGATAATTAAGACATAGCATGGGCGAACATCGTTATCATCGGGCTCAATGCCGCATTGAAAGGTGCATACCATATTTCTCTGGCTCATACCATTTAGGGAGAGATTCAAATGATATATATATTTATTCTTGTGACAAATGACTTTCGATATTTTCCTTACCACCCATCTGTGGCCCATCCAAATTTAGAACGAAAATACAGTCATCCATGACAGTTAAGAATTGGCGGTTGGACTGGTACCTCAGAAAGTTTAGACTCTAATTATTATTTTTGTTCCTCCTCAAAACTCCTACGATTCAATGGTTCGGGTGCTTTTCTTTTCATAGTGTTCTGTTTTTTTATATAAATATTCGGACAAGGACATTATGACATTCAAACTGGGCGGTGTTGACTACGCAAGAGCAGAAGAAATTAATGGGAAAGGGGTCCTTAATACCTACCATGTGGCTACCCAAGAGACAAACTTAGACAACAAACAAGAGCATGCAAGGCGATGGCACCAGGTCATAGTAGATTGCGCAATATACGGGGCTTGCTACAGGAGTGGGCATTAGTATCATTGCCATTACTAATGCCCCTGATTATACCACCTTCTCCATTATCACCAGTACCCATATTCCATCGGCCGTTTCAAACCCTTGTATTCAAATAGCTTTCCTAGGCATGAATAAATGAAAAGGCCACATAAACAATATTAGAATAAATATTGCTATGGCTCTTCCCAACGCCCTATCTCCTACCAGCAATCTCCTCGAGGCTTAAGCATTCACCTCTCTCGGACAAGCAATGCAAGGGTGAGACAATCGACCCTTCTATCAAAAATAGGTATCCGAGGAAATGTAATTTTGATTATAATATATCACGGTTGATTACTAACTCGAAACTTGCTTAGACTGGTGCAATAACTTGCTACAAGCTAGTGAAGAGCTTGGGTCGAAGATGGGGTGAAGTAAAAACCAATATGATCGACAAAATCAGCAAGCGTCACGTAGGAAGGTATTTCAAAGTAGACTCGCAAGACATGTCTTACAAAAGAAGTATGAGCAGCCTCTACGACGTTTTTCTCCAAGGCGTATATTCTGGCACTGAGACGGAGTTGAACAAAGAGTGCCATGTACCTCAGATCTCCATCCGAGGTTGTGGGAATGGAACCGGTTAGAGGTAAGCAACAGGACAGCAATAATGAGCAATAGTTTGGGCACGAACCGGCTTCATTGAATTTCGCACAGAACTATTGATGTGGGCTATGGTGAATGAAAAAGGCTCTTGAAATTTCAATTCTACAAAGGACTCTGCTTCAAATTTTATTTGATGGATGCCTTGACCCTCTATGAACACTAAGCACAGGTAGGAAGAATGCTCTTTACTAAATTTTGCACAGAAGTATCTATAAGGTTGGATTCCCTTTGGAATGTGGGCAGGGTTGCGGCTCTCCAAGCCACTGCTGAGCCCTTAACCATATATATTTGATTTATTTATTTATTTTCTTGGGTTGTTTATAGAAACACTTCCAGTATTGATTTTACATGAATATGATACACCATTTTCGTTACCATAATATAGTGTGATTGGATTTAAATATGGTATATATCTTAGTTGTATGTGTATCTTAATTGTATACAAATACATCCTATAAAGCCAGAATGATATATATGTTTTTCAGATATATGTAATGAGTGAGTGTATTTATATCATTAGCAGATTTATATATATACACATGTATTTGAATCCATCCCATTTAACGACTTGTCTTGAATGTAAAATAGGTTTATTTTTTTTCTATGCAAAATGTAAGTTTCTTTTATTTTTTTGGACAGCAGATTTGAGTTCACTAAAATTTAGTTGCATATGATTTACCAATTTTCTCATATACGATCCAAGGACTCACCTGAAACCAACTTATCTAATCCTCATTGTACCAATGGTGGGTTTCCATAATGATTCAATTTTACAAAGATTTCAAATAAACTTTAATGAACTTCGATAACCGGTCTTTGATAGGTTACATTAGAGTAAGGTACATGATTTTTACCCCACACACAGCTCTAACACGCATTACCCAAAACCCACCGTTCACTAACTAGTGTACATTGAAACATAATTCTTCCTTCAAGTCTTAAATTGAACATCTCTCTAAATACAAGTTTGGGATGCAATTCTTTTCTCGCTTCCACAAGATATTATACATCCATTATTGTTCTAAAACTTAGAAACAACAAACATGCCAATGTACTAAAACCTCTCAATTTACAAGAAAATGCTAACCTTCACATGATAAATAACACATCAATAAACAGGGCTTGCTCTCCACCCTACCGTAATGGTGTCATGGGGCCTCGTGGGCTCTAGCCATACCCCCGAGTAAGAAAATATGTCAACTCCAAGATGATGAATGGAGTCTTCTCAAAATTTACAAAAAGGATAAAATGTCATAACATCAAATTACATGCCTATGGCTCTGCACTCACCATATTTTACAGTGATTCATATAAACATGCTCACATACTACAACAAGAAAACAAGGAAGGGCAAAGGTAGGGAAAACTTATCTCTTTTCGTTAGGTGAGGGCTTTGAACTCTTCCTCTTTCTTTCGTTTCCAAATCTAGCTATCTTGAGTACTCCCTTTCCAAAAAGTGAGGCTCCTCTCCTCCTCTCATTCCCTCTCCACCAAAGTTCTCCAAGAGGATAAGTGGGTAACACCCCACTCCTTCCTCTCCAAAATATAGAGAAGTTTCACAAATTGCAACTCTTGGATGGGAAGGTGTGGAGTGTACCACTCCCCATCAATGAAGGTCCTCTCCTCATTAATGAGAACATGCATTTGGACAACCACTCCATCTTTCCACCCAATCCTCTTCTCAAAATTCGTCACTCTCCATTATAAGGGCTTTTCAGGGGTCAAATTATGTTGTAGGGGCACTATTGTATGCCCACTTGACCCCTACCACTATGATATAGACTCTAGAGGGTTTATTTTTGCACCCTAACCCAAAATTTTAACTAACAACTATCATTAAAAGCCCACTCAAGGTTTCATCTGAGTTTCAAACTTAGCTAGGGGTTTCCAAAACCTAATCCCCACATAAATCCCAACTAAATGCCCTCACAACCTTAGTCCTCCAATACATTGACTCCACTTGTATTTAGGCCTCGAATGGGGTCAAATTTATATCCTATGAAGTAGTCCTTTGATTCACTCTTGATGGTTCACCCTTCTCATGCTAACACTGTTTCCTTCCTACACATTACCAATGCAATCGTAAGAATCAATTGTGTAACACATTAATCTGATAGTTGAACATTCTAAGCTTTAATTATATAATAATCCATTTAGAATCTCAATTTTCATTCCACGGTATACAAGTGCAATCCACCTTCATGGTATTGACAATAGTACAAAATATCAAAATGATATGCAAGAATATTGCCAAGAGATCACCTTATTTATTATCCATAATATACTTAATCGTCAATTCAAGAAAAACATAGAACAAATTATGGTTGTATTAAATACATATGAGTCGGGATCTTACAAAAACTATTTTTTTAATAACATTAATGATTTATTAGCTTGCATCACAATTATCTATAAAACAATAAATAATAATAATTTTATTCTTCAAATAAAATCAAGAAATAAATTAAAACTATTTCTTCTATTTTCTATGAGCATTTAATTTTTGCCTCCAGTTATTTAAATAACCAACTATTAAATAAGAAGCAATATAATACGATTAATTAATGAAATTCTAATGCAACTATATGATTTCTAAGTGTTTGTGTGTGCGAGAGAGACCACTTCATCTTAACCCTACCAGGTAGCTAGCCTCCTCTACCTTAACCACACCCTTGTCTTCAACAACCTACAACTCATGAAAACTCAGGCACCCATTAATAGGTTAGTGTCCAAATAAATGGTAGCAATATAATTTATCATTCCAAAATAACATTTTCTATATTGCATGATTTCGAAATAAAATAATATTCATTACATTTCATCTTTTCCAAAATAAAATAATCATTTACTTATTTCATCTTTCAAAATAACATAATATTTATTCTACCACACAATTATTCATAAATCAGTTCCACATAAAGTAAATTCAGGCGGCATCAAAGTCTGAGACGTGACACTACGAGATTTTTCATTACATCATTCCAATCAAATAGTTGGAGCATGGGGTTTGGTTGTGAGGATAGGACTCCCTCTCACTCAAACTGTGGTTTCCTTCCTTCAACCCTTTAAACGAATCCTAAAGTATTATGCCTGTTTGGGTTAGACTACCTAATCTCCCTCTTCAATTTTGGAAAGTTTCTATTTTTGAATCTATTGGAAATGCTCTTGGTCATTTTTTATAGGAGGATGTTTCATCGACAAACTTTGACCATACTATTTCTCTCATTTTTGTGGACATTAACAGGTCTCCAAGGATCTATGTGGGGATATTGTCTTGTTTGTTGAGTATAGATCATGGACTCAAACACTCAATTATGAAGGTCTTCCCTTTCGTTGTAGGAGATGCTTCGCTACTAAACACCTTGATTTTGATTTCCCATGCTCTCATTGTAAGAAGGGTGAGGTGACTAGGTGGAGGAATGCCTTCTGTGAGCATTTGACTCTCGATGATTTTGATTATGGGGATGACAATGATTCTGAGGATGATGAGTTGGCAATAGACCCTGTCCCTAAAGTCATTAAGACTTCATGTATTTCTTCTTATGGGCCATCTTCTCAAGGCCCAATTTTGGTTGCTTCACCTTGTTACACCCCATTGTGTATTTACCTATTTATTATTACTATGGTTGGTTAAAATATTGAATAAATGAATGTGTTTGTATTTTTTATTGAAAAAAACGTGTTTGCACTTTGATTATATGTATTGATTGGAAAATGATGATTGGAAGTTAAATTGATTTGATGTTATGATTAAATTTAAGAATGTTGATTTAATTTGGTATTCTTATTATGAAATGATTATATGCAAATGATCATTTTTATGAACAACTAACTACCATTTCAATGTTCTAAATTGAATGCGAATACAGGGATCAAGCCTTTGGAAAGAGGGGAAGTATCACTCAGGAGAAGTGATTGGTCAGTTAACCCTTAAATGAAGCCTAACTAATAATTTTCACACACACATATAGATTGGTCCAGTTGAGTCGTAGTTCACGAAATTGGCAAGTTGTCCCTTAGTTTTGTTTATGGACGAATTTGGGAAGGTTTATGTATTGATGTGAATGATCTTGTTGTGATATTGCTAGGTATCCTTTGTACTTGTGAGTTCTTATATGTTCTTTAATTAATCAATAAGATATATATACATGGTATGTATATATATGTATACATCTACTGTCAACGATAGACCCATACACATGAGTTAATACGTACATGAGTATACATAGGTATACGTACCCACGCATGCTCATGGACAGATTGCTCATGGGCATGAGAATATCGAAAGGATAATAAGACATGTATATATATACACAAATAGCTTTATATATTAAAATGATAACATGAATAAATGTTATCGAAATATCAAATGATATATATGTTTAATATTATGTGAAGTTGATAACTATATATATATGGACACACACACACACAAACACACACATATCTTTTGATATTATTAAAGCAATGTTTTCTTTTATAAAGCGTTGAAGTTACAATGAAATAAAGCGTAGATTTAATGTCACATATATTGTGTGCAATGCATAAATGATATCATAGCATGTAGTATGTTCTATATGTAGCGCAATGATCATTAAATGTGAGTCGACATATCTGCTATTACAACGCATAATGTATGAAGACTTAGTCAAAAGTTTTAAGAGGTTTTTGAATGACATTTAGTCGCTGACTTAGTCTTTGAACAACACCAAAAATGCACAATGGAAAGAACTAGGTGGCACCAAAATATGAATTTGCATTATGTTTAGTAGTCCAAATTATTGTGAATTATCCAGCAATGGAAGACTAGGTAAAAGGTAGAATAAGTATTGGTTTTGCTAGCATATTTGGAAGTCGACCAGTTTGGTTTTCACCTTGCATTTCTGAGATAAACTCTTGATGTCTCTATTTCAATCGATTTGTTGTTCTATTTTAATGAGTATTGTTTTAGAATTCTACCACTAGTTGAAGTTAAATTGTTGAGTTGACCATATAGCTGAGAAGTGTCAATGTGCAAAGCTTGTTAATGGGAAAAGAAGTCTCATAATTATGTATAAATAGGAGTGTAGGATACTTCATTTGGACGCATTGTTTTACTTGCATTATGTTGTTTTCATTTTGAGTTATTCTTGAGTGAGTTGAGAGTTGTTGTGAGGAGAGTTTAGTGAGATTTAGTGAGTATTATTAAGTGTGGTTTGGAGAATTGTTGTTGAAACTTGGAGTAGATTGAGCCTGAGAGTCAGATTATATCTTTGGAATTAGCGTATAGCAGGCATGTTATTTTGCCTTCTTATTTTTTGTTTGTTTTTTAAAATATTAAGTGTTGTTGATGTTTGTGTGGAAAGAACCATGAATTGATTGGATAGGGAATGATTATGTTTTGAAAGAATCATATTATGTATTATGTCTTATGAACCTTACTTGAGTGTATGTACGTACTCCAATATTAAGGAGTGTTTGTATTCTTAGTATTATATACTAGGGTTAGATAAAGCTCAAAATAAGCTTATGTTGTATTCATATCATGTTATTGTGATTCCAAACTTTAGAGAGTTCTTTAATTACCTTTGAAGTAGGTTATCCAATGAAGGTTATAGCTATGCATTGTGTTTACTCAGTAGGAATGTTATAAACATAGGTTGTTCCTAGGGTTAACGATTACCCAATGGAGGGAATTATCTGTGTGGTTAATGTTATAAAAGAGATAGGTTGTTTTTGGGGTTAACGATTACCCAATGGAGGGAATTTCCTAAGCATAATACATGAATGGTCATTAAAAAAATTGAGCTAGGATAGTGGGTGAATGGATGACTCTTTTATATGAAACTTTGGCCAAAGTAGTGTAAGTAACCACTATTTACACTATCAGTTCACTGTGTCCAGTTTTAGACAATTTCTAGTTTGGAATTTTCATACTTGTAATTGTACCCACCGTAAGATTAGGTTCTAGAACGGTAGGGCACAACACTAAGCTCGGGAAGGCTCTTTGTTATGGGGTTTTACCAACCAATATCTTCATCGAAGGGTAGGGCCATCTTGCCATATGTAATAGATGTGTGGGGGACCGCATTTGAGTATGTGGTTGGCAAAGAAGCGCTTGAGTGATGCTTCTCCTCATCAGTTGGCGAACGAGATTTGCAAGGGATTTCTTGGACCATTTGTTACTACGTGCTACTAAAGCGCAAGGAGCTATGTATGTTTTCTTATATCCATGTTTATGGAATTTGTAATTGAAGAAATGTTATCTTGAGATTTTAAATGTATTAGAATAAATGTACATTCAATTATAATGCAATTGAAAAGTTTGGAATATGTGATATTTTAGATGTGCATATTCTCTTTAAAATAGAAGAAAATATTTACTTCTATAAGTTTTGAACATAATTATTTACTTGAGATTAAAAACTTAGTGAATTTACTTTCGTTGAACAATCGGCATGTTACACACCTTTGGACTCTTGGAGTCGAAAGTTGAAGTTATAGATCATGCTTTGTTGGAAACTTCGATGCATCTTTCAATGCCTCTTTCTACACTCGTGAGGGCTCAAATCGAGTCTTCAACAAAGCCTAGCCCTCCCCTCTCCCCTCATTTGAGCCTTTGGAGAATGATGGTTGGTGGAAGATTGTTCAAAAAAGGAAGAGAGGTGTTCATAAACATTCTTGTGTCTCCCACACCTTGGTCAAGGGTGCTTAAGTGTTAGGAAGGGGCTTAGGGTTGTATAGGTAGCCTTCCTAGTTTGTTGTATTGGCAACTTGGTTGCAAAAGTGTAAAAGGTTTTAAGTCCTTTTAAACCCTATTCATCTATGGTTGTTTTATGGGTTTGTGTTCTCTTTTTGTTGTGAGGCAGCTTGGCTACAATTTCACAATTGTCTAGCTCCTCAAAGGGTGGCATTTATTGTATAGGGTTTGAGGGTCCCTTCAAAACCCATTTAATCAAAAACAATGTGAAGAAATTTCTTCAACTAATGTCTTTAGGATACATAAACATTTTCTCAACACATTGATCACCAAAAATGAATCCCCTACTATAACTAGTTGTTATGCACCCAACAAGGATGTTATTGCAATTCTCACATTCCTCATACCACTACTGCATTGTTGGTGTTGCATCCAAAATAGACAGAACTACCATGAAAAATCTACCCATATTGCTTACAAAGGAAGATCCTCACTCCAACACTTCTCAAATTTCCCCAAGATGCCCCATCAAAGTTAAGTTTGACAAATCTTACTAGAGGAGGATTCCAAGCCTATTTCACATTCACCTCCCACTTCATGCTTTTAGTTGAACAAGAAGAATATAAATTTATTTCTAAGTTTGAGACTCTTATCCCTTTAAAAGGGAAGGTGGTTTTATTATTAGTAGTACAAGGAATTTTGATGAAATCTTAGAGAATGTGTGTAATGACGGAAAAGAGTATGCCTTCTCCTTGCTTGATTTAAGAATAATTAATGACAAATTGGACTTAGTGTCACCTTGATCTAGTGTTGTGAGGTATTTTACACATCCACATTAGGTTTTGGGCCCTTTTTAAGCTAAATTAGTGTAACTCTGTCTTAATTTAATGTTGTAAAATGTATTTATGTACACTTTCAAATTAAATTTAGGAGGCTTGTAAACTAAAGTGGACCTAATCTAATGTTGTAATGTGTTCTGCACATTCACATTGGATTTAGGACCCTTTTAAGCTAAATAGACCCAATTTTGCCTTAATTTAGTGTTGTAAAGTGTATTTATTTACACTTTCACATTGGATTTTGGGCACTATTGCATTTATAACCTTTATATCATCATTAATGGGCCCCTATGACCCCATATTGTGCATCCTGAGGAATATTTTAATCAAAAAACCAACAATATCAACATATAAGCTTAATTTCTTAACTCCATGATACTTTAGGACTAAAAATAGCCCCTGTGGGACCCACTCAGGTGGGACTCATTAGCCCAAGATGGCAAATGAGTCCCATTTGGCCTATTTTTAAGGTTCTGAGTGGAAAAAATGGGTTTTTAATTCAAGTTTCTTCCATGTTGGCTTTGGGGATCAAATTAATGGTCATGTGAGTGGATTTCCTATATAAGCAAGCTTCCAAATCATTATTTCATCATACACTTATGTCATCAAGTCAGGCACTCAAGAGTTAAACACTTCAAGTCTTCACAAGGTCATCAAGATAGTTTCAAGATCATTTCTAAGGCATTCAAGGGAAGATTCTTCATCAATTGTTGCAGCAATTCAAGATTCATCATCATGGCAAGGTTCTAATTACATTATTTCATGTTCATGCTTCATTATCTTATTTCATCATTTGGTTTAATTACCTAAAAGGGGTTTGACCAAGGCAGACCCCTATTCCCTAACAATCAACACTTTTTATCTCTCTTAGTGTGATTGCAGATCTAGGTGCTTTGAAGACTTGAAGATCATTAAGGATTAGGTTGCAAGCTTGTTGGAGTTGTCCCCTTATTTGCAAGGTCATAATCTTCACAAAAAGGTCACCTACAGCCCCAAAATCAAGGTTTTGGATCCAAAAATACAGAGAAACAGAAAGAGCAGATTGAGCTCGGTGCAGATCAGAACTTTGAAATTCCAAAAAATCCAAACTAGACTCATTCGCAACAAGTGGCGAATGAGTCCCACTATGGGTGTTTTTCTGATATTTTTGTAGATTTGGATACCCATTTTTCAGAAACCCGCTTCTATGTTGAAACCCATATCTAGGACTGATTCGCCCAGAATGGTGAATGAGTCCCAGTAAGTCAAAATTTCAAGTTCAGCAATATTTCCAACCTTCATTCAAGCCTCTACAAGTTTTCAAGTGCACACTTCTAGTTATATAGCTTTCTATTTTGATTTATATGCATTTCTAGGTCATTTAGTTTGAGTTTGTATTCAATTAGGGTTTTTCTTTATAGTTTGCATATCATTGTCTTTTTGAAGTCTAAACTTGGTGGTGAACCCCTTAATAGATCATCTTCAGCCCCTAGGACAGCCCTTAGCAAGATCTCTTTCTCCATTGCAAACAGATCTCAAGGGTTATCTTTAAATAAAATTGGAAAAGTGTGTGTGGGTATGCTCTATGTCCTAAACCATATGCTAGCATCTCCCTTTAAACCACCTTTTCACCATTTCATTTTGGTGAATGTGCATTTAGAATGCCTTCTTTTCTGATTTGGAGTGCATCATCATCATAGATCTAACTTGAATTGACTTTGCATTAGTTAATTAGCATCTAGGGTTTCTAAATTTTGCATTAGTGAAAGTGCATATAGCTTGCATTTTTGCATCTTATTTCATTAAAAATCATTCAAAATCTACATTTGCATCTTAGATCTAGATCATACAGCATAGAACACATAAAAAACAACCAAAAAAATTGAAAAAAATTGAAAAAAAAACTACTAAGACTCATTCGCCACCTTGGGCAAATTAGCCCCAGTGCAAATTCATAACTGCATTTTACAAAGTTAAGTTTCCTATTTTTAAGCTTATGTTTGTTGTTATTGCTTTTCTATTTCAATTTGCATACTTTATGTTACATTCAAATCATTAGAATTAGCATAATTTACATTCATCGCAATTGTGGATAGAATTAGATTCTTGCATCTTTCATTTTCAACATTCGTTCATAGTTCAATTAGATTAGATTACATTCAGCATTCATTAGAAAATGAAAATAAAAAAACTAAAAACATCAAAAGAAACAAAAAATGGTTAACCTTAGAGAAATCATATCATTCAAACCCTTTAGTAGTGATGACTTTGACATGTTAGATGAAGCCCTTGATGACTTCATCTCTCTTAGATCATCCACTAAAGGTTTGATACAAGAGGATGCAAGCATTGACAATCATGACAATCATAATTGTTCTTCTCTCAATACCTCTCCTATTAGTGATGAAGGTATCTTGGTGATAGGAGATACAACCATTGAGAATCATGAAAGTCTTGTTTGTCTTCCCTTTTGGAAAAATATTGACACACGAAGTTGAGATCATGGCCACTACTTTAACTAGTCTCCATTCATCTCCCAACACCTCGCCTACTTGTGAGAATGCTTTAGCAAATAAGGATTCAATCATGAATGATCATGACAAACACATTTGTGTGGAGGATATGTTGATATTAAGAGATCCAATAATTAAGAGCTTTGGCAATCCTACCTCTCCTACTTGGGAAGATAATATAGGACATGGGAATGTAAATGTAGATAATCATGACAATCAAACCTTTCCTTCTCCTAATATCTTCTCTAGACATGAGGAAGATAGTTTAGTGTTAAAGATATCCTTATTAAGACTCATGAGAATCTTATTCCTCCCTTTCCTGATGCCCCTACCATTTGGGAAGACCTATTTGAACAAAAAATTCCAATCATCGGTAACCATGAAACTTATAGTTGCTCGTCTTGATGCCTCCCTTATGTGTGATGAAGCTACTTCACAAATTCTAATCATGACATGTGATGAACCCATTGTTTGTCACTTTCCTAAAAGCTCTCCTACTAGGGTAGATATTATGGCACAAGAGAATGAGACCTTAGCGAAAAAGGATGAAATTATGGACAACAATCAAATTTCCTCCTCTCCTAATATCTCTCTTATTGGTGAAGAAGATATTATGGTCTTATAAGATCCAATGATGAGAATCATGAGGAAAACATTATTAAACAAGAAAATGTCATCATTGACACACAAAAAGATCTAACCATTGATAACCTCCTTAATTGTGATGAAGTTATTTTAGAAGAACCCACCTTTGAATGTCATGAACATCTAGCTTTTTGCTCTCCTAAAAGCTCTCCTACTAGGGAAGGTACCATGGTGCAAGAACGACAACATTGACAAACTTCTTTCAAAAACTAGTAATATGGCTTCCTTAGATGAAGATGAAGTGAAATTAGACTCCTTCAATAAGAGATCATGAACCTACAGATAAGGCTTTTGACATTATGCACATTAAATATCCCTTAACACCAACCACACATGTCGAACCCCTACAAGAGACAAAAAAACAAAAGCAAATTGAAGAAGCCACAAAGTTATTGGAAGATGCTTCGGAAACCTTTGATTTCATACCTACATTCATGGGAGAATACAAGATCATAACAAAAGAGCCTAAAAAGGGAAAAGAGAAACTAGTAAAGGCAATACAAAATTCAAAAGCATCCATTTCAACCACCTTAGAAGAAAAGATAACATACAAGACAAACTTCGATGAAGTTGAACAACCATTGATCCGAAAGAAGTGAAAAAGCTTTATGAAAGAGGTTTTGAACTTATGAAGCAACTTGGGAAAGGATGTGATGCTATAGAACAAGGTATCCATGTCCCTATAAAGCCTAAAACACAAGAAATGACTAATGATCTTGGTTATAGTCCCTCAAAACAAAGGCCTTCATTCAATGTCAACACTATCACAAAAGATTCTTCCAAGACAACTTTAACTTTGATGCATCCAAAACTGATAGATATCTCATTAAATATGTATCAAGTTGAAACTTTGTTTATTCATCATAATAAATAGCATTAGTTGCTGCTCCTTGCCATGTAATAGTTGTAGGATCATAGTATACTCACTATTGCATGCAATCTCCCTTTTGCAAGAAGCAACATATCATCCATCTCGGGCACATCCTTGACCTGCACTAAGTAGGGGCAAGGGGGTTAGGAAGCCTTATCCTCATATGTCACTTGTCGTCGTCACTTTTGGCTAGTTGATCACCTTTCATGTACATATAAGAGCAAGCTTGGGATGTGGACGACGTGCCTTAAGGTTGACTCGCATGTGACATACTTATCCATGATGTAGCTCGATTTGGAAACATATGACTTAGCATAGGGCTTTCCAAATTGGCTCTCATGTCTTCTTTCATGTTAGCATTTATCATTGACTACTTTAAAGCAATTGCTCACAGTGATGGTGTAGCAACCGCTTTAAAGTGGGGGCATACATAGATGACACCTTTCGGCAAATTTCATGGTGTGATTTTCCTTTTTTCTTGTGATATGTCCTCTTCTTGGTGGTGTCACTAGGTTTGATGTCGTCCAAGAGTGTACGATCTACCATCATGGCATGATGCGAACGAGGCATCAGATGAGTGATGATCTGAGACCCTTGACTTGTCCTCTCTTGAAGACATTAGGCACAATTCTCCCTAAGAAGAAGACCTTACACAAACAAAGCAAAATCCCCTTTAACAAAATTTTTACATAACAAAAGCATTTACAAAATGCATTACATTGTGGTGCCTTATCAAAGTTATCAGGAGGATAACTTTGGTATGGTTGGTATGATGGGAAGCCGACACATTGGCATGACTTTCTTATTATATGATGGGAAGCCGACACACTAGCATGACTTTCTCACTAAACCACTTCTTTAGGACAACTCACCCTACAGACGACCTGATGTTCTGTGGCCCTAGAGTGAGAGCATCTTTTCCACCTCCTTTCTTTTAGTTCTTAGCGTTACATGATCGTGTATCTTGATGTTGCATACCTTGTGTGTGTCATTTTGTGCTTATGTTGGTTTGACAAGATCTTGGATTTTGGAGGCTTGACCGCCTCCTCAATCTTTATTATCCTAGACCATCTGCATTGGTACACTTGGACCCCTCTTGAATGTCTACTTTAGTGTGATTTTGAATCAAGTTCATCCTCTCACTAAAGTGGGTTCTAGATGTAATGACGGAAAAGAGTTTTCCTTCTCCTTACTTGATTTAAGAACAACTAATGACAAATTGGAGTTTGATCTAGTGTTGTGAGGTGTTTTAAACCTCTACATTAGGTCTTGGGCCCTTTTTAAACTAAATTAATGTAATTGCCTTAATTTAATGTTGTAAATTGTATTTATTTACACTTTCACATTAAATTTAGGAGGCTTGTAAATTAAAGTGGACCTAATCTAGTGTTGTAATGTGTTCTACACATTCACATTGGATTTAGGACCCTTTTAAGCTAAATAGACCCGATTTTGTCTTAATTTAGTGTTGTAAAGTGTATTTATTTACACTTTCACATTGGATTTTGGGCCCTATTGCATTTATGACCTTTATATCATCATTAATAGGGCCCTATGACCCCATATTGTGCATCCTGAGGCATATTTTGATCAAAAACCCAACAATATCAACATATAAGCTTAATTTCTTGACTCCCCGACACTTTAGGACTAAAAATAGCCCCTGTGGGACCCATTCGCCACCAGGATGGCGAATGAGTCCCATTTGGCCTATTTTTAAGGTTCTGAGCCGGAAAAAGTGGGTTTTTAATTCAAATTTCTTCCATGTCGGCCTTGGGGATCAAATTAATGGTCAATTGCCTATATAAGCAAGCTTCCAAATCATTATTTCATCATAAACTCATGTCATCAAGTCAAGCACTCAAGAGTTAAGCACTTCAAGTCTTCACAAGGTCATCAAGATAGCTTTCAAGATCATTTATAAGGCATTCAAGGGCAAATTTTTCATCAATTGTTGCAGCAATTCAAGATACATCATGCCAAGGTTCTAATTGCATTATTTCATGTTCATGCTTCATTATCTTATTTCATCATTTGGTTTAATTTACCTAAAAGGGGTTTGACCAAGGCAAACCCCTATTCTCTAACAATCAACACTTTTTCTCTCTATGTGATTGCAGATCTAGGTATTTTGAAGACTTGAAGATCATTGAGGATTAGGTTGCAAGCTTGGAGTTGTCCCCTTATTTGCAAGGTCATAATCTTCACAAAAATGTCACCTTCAGCCTCGAAATTGGGGTTTCAGATCAGAAAACAAAAAGGAACAGAAAGAGCAAACTAAGAGGTGCAGATCAAAACTTTGACGTTCTAGAAAATCTAAACTGGATTGTGACGAATGAGTCCCACTGTGGGTGTTTGTCAAATATTTTTGTAGATTTGGACACCCATTTGTCTGAAACCCGCTTTTGTGCATAAATCTAGATCTCGGATTGATTCGCCCATAATGGTGAATGAGTCCCAGTAAGTCAAAATTTCAGGATCAGCAACATTTCCAACCTTCGTTCAAGCCTCTACAAGTTTTCAGGTGCACACTTCTAGTTTTATAGCTTTTTGTTTTGATTTATATGCATTTCCAGGTCATTTAGTTCGAGTTTGTTCAATTAGGGTTTTGCTTTATAGTTTGCATTTCATTGTCTTTTCCAAGTCTAAACTTGGTGGTGAACCCCTTAATAGATCATCTTCAACCCCTAGAACAGCCCTTAGCAAGATCTCTTTCTCCATTGCAAAGAGATCTCAAGGGTTATCCTTGAATGAAATTGGAAAAGTGTGTGTGTGTATGCTCTATGTCCTAAACCATATGCTAAACTTTTGAACCAAGAAATAACAAAAATTAATCAGCTTGTTTTGAGACAACTATTTAGATTTAGAAGACATAAAGTTGATTTCGTTATAAAGTGTTTGAAAAGTATTATAAAAGCATATTTTATAACATTGTGTACAACTCACTCATACTTTCACAATTGCAAAGTATACAAGTAAAACTTAGTTAAAAAATCTAATTATGGTTATCAAGTAGTCAAATGATACATTTATAACTTGTCAAAAAAGAACTATAACTAATCAAACTCTAAATATATGAGCAATTTTATTCAATACAAAAAATATATATATGGGCAATTTTAGTACTTTACAAAGGTTAGGCATATACAATAAGTATATCACACTAAATGAAGTTTTTCCTTTCTTTACTTTCTCAACTAATGATCCCACTTCATTTATAATTCAATTTAATTGTGGATACATGTAGATTTTATTTTTCTTTTTTTTGCTTGTATTTTGCATAATCAAGTTTTGCATGTGATAGACAACAACCTTTGTATTTTTCACCCCTTGATGGGTTTGTTCAAAAATAGCATTAATGTCAATATCATATTTTTCATGTTGTCATTTGTGTTACACAATAGATTTGAGCTCAATACTCCAAATTTGACCAATATATCTTGTAACTTAGATTTCCTCAAGTTTGAAAAATGTATTATGTATTCATCATTTGTCATAACGGCAAATTAACATATAGGCTTAACCATCCAAAGAACTTGTTATTTGTCCCACATTTTTTTTTCCTTTTAGCATCATGTTTGCTTTCAAGTTGTAAGAGAAACTTTTTTTGTCCTGTCCTTTAAAGTTTTTCTAATACAAGTCACAAAATCATGTTAGTGTCACATCAATCATAAAAGGATGTCATCTTTTGAATAAGACAAAAACCCTTTTTTTTTTTGGTCCTGTCCTTTAATGTTTTTCTAATACAAGTCACAAAATCATGTTAGTGTCACATCAATCATAAAAGGATGTCATCTTTTGAATAAGACAAAAACCAATTAATATTTTGTCATGTCAATAAGATGGAAGTGTTTATACATCTTATAAATTAAAGAAACCAATTTTTTATATACCTTAAATGCTCTAAAAAATTATGCATCATCTAATTTAAAGGATCACCATACTCAAGTAAGATGGCTCATCCCCAAAAAAGGTCATTTGAGGTTCCATCAAAATTCTCACTGTTCTATATTTTAAAGCCTAAACAAAGATGTCAGATACAAAGGCAATTTTATTTGGCTTGAATGACATTAATAATAATATGAATCTTCTATTTGTTGTAAGCAACATAATTATAAGAATGTAAATGTAAGATTACATCATAACGTGTATTTTAATGAAATTCTTTGTTGCATCTGGAACGCATGCTAGGCTTATAAAAATGTGTAAAAGATGTTCAGTATGTGTCATACAAGTAATGACAACAATCTTTTCTACAATTCCATCATCACCAAGCTCCTAAGATGGCTTTATTACAATCCAGGCCACATGGGCACATTGGAGTCACCCCATTGAATACCTTTGTGATGTTGAGCAAAGACCTTTGTACAGCCATACTGAATGAACTCTTCATCTAGTGTGTTGACAAGCAAATGGGACAAAAGTAGCCTTGTGACGTAACCTCAATGCTCGTAATGATCAATATAACCAATAATTTAATTTTGAAACATGAAAAATCTAAGTCTGATTGTGTGCAATCTTCTTGATAGATCACATCGATTGGTTTGTGATAAAGGAGAAATGTTTCTGTACACATCGATTGGTTTGTGATACAGGAGAAATGTTTTCGCACACATCGACTGGTTGTAATACATGAGACAAGTTTCTTGAGTTTCTTCTTTACAATGAGTTTCGTTGTTTTCCTTGCAATATTGTACATCATTATAAATATATGAGTCAACTGACTGACTTTAGTTCATGGCCAGTGCAACTTCCCATTCCTCCACCTTGTGATTCTTTTATTTGCCGTGCAATTAATTAATTGTGTCCACAAAATAGTTTAGTTCATCTGCATCAGTTTTTTTATATATAACCAAAAACACATAATTCAAAATAAATACATTACATTAATTAGTATTTTCATACTCCAACAGAGATTTTTGGCTTTGCCTTGTATTGATAATTTAAGCAGTGCTATATATTTTCCTAATCCATCCACCTGATCTTCCACACCCATGATTGTAACCATTGGAGTTGAGACTGAATATAAATATATATTGAAAGTTCTGCCAAATTCTCTTACTTTGTTGCACATTGCACACGTCATTGTTATCGGGATTATTATCTAGTAGTGCACAGGTTAGAATGAGGGTTCACAGACTATGCATGTGCGCTTTGAGTGAGAGCTAAGATGAATGTCGATGTACAAACAGCAAAGGTGTTATCCATGGCCTGAATGCACAGTAACAAATGGTTAATCCTGCACATGGGCAACTTCTCTATAGAGAGGATGTTCCACTTTATACCTCATTGACACTTTAGCGAAGTTTGTCATTCTCCAAAGAATTAATACCTTCTATAAAGTTGCAATTCATATAAAACTGCTTTCATTGCTGATTTGATACTAAGGATGTTTTATTTCATTCTTTTCACCTAATGTATACTATCACATACGAATCAAATCCCATCAGACTATGTCAGTGCTCCGTCAAAATCATGTTTATTCTGTCAGTTGTTAAAAATCCCCATATACTTCAAACTGATGGGGATCTGACAGAGGGTCTTACAGGGGTTTGATGTGATGATTTAACAATCCACTCGATTTCCACAAATGCCGTGTCTATTAGAGCTAGCAAACCATTGTGAATTCCATTTAAAAAAATTGGATTTGAATTGTCAACAGAATATCTGGCAGAATTAAAATCTAATCTGGTTGCAAGGAATCATGGTGTGACCCATGTTGACAAATGAATTAGTCTCCAAAAATAATCAATATGTAATAGACTAAAAAAAATAGGCTATCATCCAGCTGAAAAAGTGATTCCATCACAACATATGGCTGCATACGTTGTCCATTTGCCCAAAACACTAGCAGCTTCCAATCAAAGAAGTTTCATAGATCAAGCTGCTTAATGAGTTATTAAGAGTTCATTAGAACGTGGGCAGTTGGAAGATATAAAGTTTAGAAAAGCTAATAGATTGCCTTTAAGCCATAGCCAGATGAATGCTATTTAATTATTGATGGAAAGTTGGAAACACAATCTGCATCTAAGGGGTAGTACATAAAAAATCATTGTAGTTCTCATATAATCCACTCAACTACTCAAGTAGTGCGTTGAAACTTTAACCAAAGAGAAAATTGCAAACAGGCTTGTTTTAACTGTACATGCAGCAAATAATAAGCAAAAAGGAGCCATGCATACTAAAAAGCTGGTGCCTGTTTACAGAGGGAGTATGAACAAGCGATGAGAAGTAAGAAGCGGATAATGAACTCTAAGTGCAAAAAAGTCGGACTATATTCTCTTCAAACGAAGAACTGCTAATGAAGCCTGTTTTTCATTTTAAAGTCAATGTTGTATGCAGATCTCTATTTGAACCTTTATTGAATAGTTCAAAATCTTGTAGTAATATTTTAAGCAAGCATGTGAACTAATCATATATCTAACAATGTTAAGCTCCATACCAGATACAGACCATTGTCAGGAGTATCAAGATTATTTGACCATATCTATCACCCTCCAATTCAAATTTATGAGAATTTTTTTCTTTTTTCAATTTGAGAACATGGATGATTGCATATAACACTAACTCTTCAAAATTGAATACAGAAAGCAACAAACCCAACTGCCAAGAATCTTATAGATTCCAGCTTCTGAGCAAGAGTTAGCATCTTAAAATGATGTATTTCCTTGCACTATAACACCAGCAGAAGTTCTCTACATGGTGGCCATGTCAAGTGAATGTTTAGGAGGGGCTTTCTCTTGCAATTACTTTCCATGTAGAGTCGTAGACAATTCATGACCACTTTCTACAAAACAAAAGTAATAATAAGAAACATACTACAAACCCAAAATTAAAGAGAGTCTAGATCCTAGCCTAAAATTAAAAAATTGTCTAAATTCACAATGAAAAATTATGTACAATGCCTGACCATTGGAACCCCTTAAGCCATTAACACATTGACTTTAACATGCACAGCATTTCCTGCATAATGGTGGAGTCTGTATAATTGAAACTACACTTATATAAAAATCAAACACACTACAAGCAAATAAAAATGCAATAATATTTATGCTGAAAGGCATTCCCTTATGTGACAAAACTCCAGCTGCAAGTACAGCTACAGGTGGAATCAACAGTTCAAAATCTCCTAGAAAAGGTGTTGATCAACCATAAGAACTATCCTGGCCAAACACGTATTAAAGTTTCTTTGGGATCGGCAAAACAGGAACAAGAATAAGAATTGGCGATAGCAGGTCAAATAGCTGATGTACAGATAGTGTATATGCACATCAAGCTCTCACGAATGCACTCCAAGCTCTTGGGAATGAATCTACAACTTTCACTTCCATTATTTGACCTCCTTTAGTGAACACCCAAGATACATACTGGCAGATCTTTCTTCAATGATGATTACACAGGTTTCATTGTCCCTTTTGGCTTTTAAAACAATCAACAGAAGTGATTGATTGATTGATTGGTGTGTTCCTTCACTGTTGATTAATTGGTGTGTCCCTTTTATGTTTATGAATCTAAAAGGTAAAAATTATTTAATTATTAAAAAGCTATTAAATTTGACACGTTTGGTAATTTAGCTTAAGTTAGTCAATATTTGAAATTCTCTAATTTCGCTGAAAGAAAATTCCTTGCTATCTTCTAGTCATCATTATAAGAAAGTTCCATATTATTGAATCACATGAATAATATTTATACCAACTAAATGAATTTTATCAAATTACTATATTAAATGAATTCATCTTAAAATTTATTAAATACAAGAGATTCAACTTTGCTTACTTCACAATATTCTCCAAAGTTACATTAACCAAGCTTCAGATAGAGCACGTCATTGGTCCATGTAAGTGACCCAAAGTCTGATCAGTAACATGGGACTTGGAGGTAAAATTAACGGTGTATGTTTCACCTCTCCTATCTTTAAAAATGAGTGACTCGCAAGTTTTATTGAACACTAAAACTTAGAATATTACATATGCATCATTAACTTAATATAGGTTTCAGTAGAGTAATTATCAAACACAAAATATTACTGGCCTTTAAAATGTTACCTTTAATTTTATTTGATTTGATCTCTTTAGAGTACTTAAGAAACAAATTTTACCCTTTTCCTTATTTGGGTCAAATTCATGGATGCCAACTGAACTTGGATTATATCCACAATGCGAAAATGACCACCAAGCTTTTACAGTTAAAATAAATATGGACCCAAGCCAACCCTTTTCCAACTAGCAGTTGCTTGCCAACTTGAACATGGGATATTCAAATTTGTGTGCTAGGGTGTTGTGTAAAAGGACAAACACTAATTCATTTTTACACATCTAGGACATCACTAAGGATTACTTCCTCATTAACTATGTTACAAATTGCATCATCATGACATTAGAAGTTAACCATGACTATCCCTCATATTGTGTGATTGCTTGGTGTATTTTTTATCTTTGTTTCAAAACTGTTAAATCCAATCCTAGCAGTTTGACCAATGGAGTAGATCCTTACCTAGCAAACTCCCCAAAGATGATCATCAATGCTGCTTGTTCTATAAATTCGGATTCCCAGAAGTGAGGAAAACAGGTCCTAGGCGACCAAAAGTGCACAAGTTGAATCCATGCACAGAGATCGGATCTGCAGGCGCAGAGATCAGTTCCGTGATAGCAGAAATGATTTAAAGAGTTGCACAGTAAAATTTTGAGTCTGATATCAGTCATCTGGCAGGGTCTGAGCATTAGTCACAATGTTGAATTCAGAAATACCATCTGTCACAGAATATTCAGCATTGAACTCTAAACCTACGTACCCTAATCCTCTTCATTAATTTTAGAGCTTAATCTTGGATATGTTTCAGTAACATTTATGAGTAGACCAGAATTTGTGAGTAGACTTAAATGTTGAACCTCAATGACTTCAATTATATATAAGCTGATATGATAGTGAATTCCCAATGTACGTCCTATTTTAACTAACTTACAAGTCCCTATCGGCATGCCCATTGCACTTTCGAGTGAGATTGCTTGTTAGTATTCCATTTGTCATTCCTGGAACATGCCAAAATGTAATTCATGACTTCAATTATATATAAGCTGATATGATAGTGAATTCCCAATGTAAGTCCTATTTTTACTAACTTACAAGTCCCTATCGGCATGCCCATTGCACTTTCAAGTGAGATTGCTTGTTAGTATTCCATTTATCATTCCCGGAACATGCCAAATCTAATTCATGATAGAAATCAATCTCCAAATAAAGCGATATGAAAGTATTACTTTTGTGCCAGAACAGCCAATATACAAATGGAAATTGATATTGCATTATACCAAAATACAATATGTCAATAAATGAAATCCAACACAGATCAGATTTTTACCAACGATACCTTTCATTACAATTCATGTTGAAACCTGTCAGTCTTACATATTTTTCGGTTTGGCACCAGAAGCTGATGACATCTCATAATTACTACTTCTGACGATAAAAAGAATGGTTTCAAGCAACATACCAGACACCAATCCCAAAATACTTCCTGCAGCATTCTGTATGATTCCAGGCAACTAATAATCAGCATTCATTTAGATTTCAGAACTCTTATTCAAAATATAATTTTCCATAGTCATATTTTATTGTCTCTTGTTCTCATTTCAACCAGCAAGATAGACACAAGGATACAAGACAATTAAGCAAGTTGAAAACAAAAATACCGTAGGGAAATCAATTTGCTTACCATGACTGGTTTGTTTCCAAATAAAGCTCGGAATGCCATATATCCAACCAAATAGCCAGTGAACATTATTGCAATAACATGCAAACCTGTAACGTACCAATGGTTTAACACTAAATAGCCACCACATTAATATCAAAAGGCTCATTGACCTTAAAAAAATCAAAACATCAAATAGATTGAGTGTTCATCTACCATGACTCGATAAGAAGTGATCCTGAGCTGAGTACAAACAGAAGCCAAACTTATTGACATGGATAACAAATGCTCAGTTTCCCAAATACATGCATATAAACGGAAAATTCAGAAACCTATACAAACACAGCTCACAATAGCACAACTAATGACTATATACTTAGCTATATTGGAAATTGGAACCATGTAATATCTCATTTTACTGCATGTAAATAGCATATTAAGATTTGTATTAAGTCTTGGCTTCATATCCTGATTTTGTGAAAATGGGAGCCCAAGCCCAAGCCCAAGGAAGTAAGGGACATACTTATGATGCTCCTACAGTTCCTCATTGGCAGGTGTTCCCTTAAGACTATGGGACTGTGCTGTCAAGTGGGGGCCAATTAATAAATTATTAATAATTTAATAGCATTCAAAGGAAATGCTGCCCACCCATAGTCAACAAAGCAGAAATGCATTTCATAGCATCCTTTATGGAATCGGTTGTTCACACCATTCATTCAGCATGAGTTCCTATCCACCTTGTTTCAAGAAAGGTTCACTAAAATTTAAAACATATGTGTTCTCACATCTTCATCCAACTTCTCCACTTGCCTATATCCACATTGCCCAGTAAAGAAAGAAATGATTATCAAATCCACTTCTCAACACCTTCAAAACCTCATCTGTTCACAACACAGTTGTGGAAAAATGAATCCAAGAAGGTTTCCAATGAGGATTCTATGCTCTTTGATGTTCAAACAAGCATTCCTCTACCTTGTTGAGAAGCCCATGGCTCTCCAATAACCTCCTATGCATCAAGAATGGAAGATCAATCACCAAAGAGAGAATTTGAAATGTTTGAACCCTTCATATTCCACATTTTATTTGCACAGTGATGTTTTCAACACTTCTGCCAAACCAATCATTGCATTTTAGCCTAGGCGATCTTGCATTTACTGTAATATTTAGCATTGCCATAGTAGATAGAAAATTTACCAGGGCAATCACCACTTTCACTGCCTGTACAAATCAGCAATTTCACCAAAACAAGTTTTCTGGGTCATTTTCATGTCTACAACTTTGTTTCGAAGATTCTCAGAGATGTCCCATGCCATCCTAGACATTCTTCAGACATTACCAAAGTCTCTCTTGCAACTTAACCCATCACAAGTGACAAATCCATGAAGTTGATGCATAAGACTACTCCAAAGACTGACAATGGTAGTCAAAAACCCAAGTTTGCATATCACAAAAGCAACTCTTCAAGTTGCTTACAAAGAAGTCCCTTAATATCCTCTCAATTGATGAAATTTAACAATGAATTTTGTTGCAGAGGAGGCTCTAAGGGAGAGGAAACTTTCCAATTACCAAATTGCAGTTCTCTATGCATAACTAGCACACCTTGGCTCAAGTTCCTGGCATTTCACTAAATGGTCTTACTAGCCCAGCTAATGGAGGGGGACTGTTGATGCAGGTGTTGGACGGATGGTTCACTACTCATCTCTATTTTTTCTATCTACTTTCAGTTTAGTTTTTTTATAACTATATTATAATTATCGTAGATTACAGACTTGCAGAGTGCTCTACTCAGTGAGTCAAAGAGTACTTATGAAAAATTTTGTTGGGTGAACACTCAAAAACACAGTTTTTTCCCTATTTAACCCTAGACACCCACAGCTGAATCTCACACAGCAGTTGAGCATCCTTGAGAGCAATTTGAAAGAAGTTTATAGAGGATTTGTAAGCAAATTTGATGAATTTTAGGTTTCTAAGTTTTTTTTACTGTTCTTTTTTTTCCGAGCATGTAAATTATTTATAGCATGTTATTAATAGATTTGTAAGCATTATTTACAATTTTACATGCAATGAAATTCAATAAATGGAAATTTTATTGCTGATTTATGTTAGTTTGAAATCCCTTTTTTCCCCTCTCAACAAAGGTTTTTACTTTTTACACTGTAAATTCAAAAAAATGTCTGTTTTGTTAAATTAATTAAGTGTGCTGCTATTTTAATTGCTGTATTACATTTCTAATGCTTCATGTTAGTGTTGTAGCGGCGGGAGATATTTTCCCTAAATAAATTTGTCAGAAGGCAGGTCGGCCTTTTGTCTTATAAATAAAACTATATTTGTTCTAGGTCGGCCCTAGAGAGGAAGCCGCCCAGCTTTGTATATAAAGAGGATGATGTCCTCTCATTTGATCAAGCAATTCAATTCATTAACTCCAATTCAAATATCTTCAGCAGCAGTTCGCCTCCTAGCAGCAGCAAATGTTAGTGTTGTAGCGGCGGAAGATATTTTCCCTAAATAAATTTGTCACAAGGCAGGTCGACCTTTTGTCTTATAAATAAAACTATATTTGTTCTAGGTCGGCCCTAGAGAGGAAGCCAACCAGCTTTGTATATAAAGAGGATGATGTCCTCTCATTTGATCAAGCAATTCAATTCATTAACTCCAATTCAAATATCTTCAGCAGCAGTTTGCCTCCTAGCAGCAGCAGATCCGATTTGTGTAAGAAGTGATATCATCTAGAGCATTTAAGGTTCGCTTCAAGGAGAAGTGATATTTCTCATTGTATGTGGCTCGGCCTATTCTAGGGCTTGATGTTGTATGCAGTTTCTGCATTTATTATTCTGATATATAAGAGAATATTCTTTGCTAGGTTTTTCTCCCTCGATTAGGAGGGTTTTCCTAGGGTAATCACTGTGTTCATTGTTCATTGTGTTGTATTTTGCTTGTTGACATTTCTGATCTAAAAACTAACACTTCATATATATGAATTTTACTTGATTTTTCATACTCAAATCGTTGCTTTTTTTAAAACATAATTTTTGGGTATTTAAACAAGTTGCAGGTTAGATATGATGACATCCAACTCCACATCAGCCTTAGCATCAACTATTGGAAGCCATGACCATACTTGGAATATGCCTAATGGACCAATATCAAAGAGTGTGATTTGCCTCTTATGCACAAAGAAGCCTAACAAAGGCATCAACCACCTAAAGTATCATGTTGTATACATTCTTTGCTACAACACTGATCCACATGAAAATGTCATGGACAAGGCAAAACAAGAGATGAAAGTAGTTCTTGCATTATTAGATGACAAGAAACTAGAGAAGAAAAGAACACAAGAAGCCATAGCAGTAGCCATTAATAGTAGATGATTAAATATCATAGTTGTCAAGAGACTGGTACCGGTACTAGTACGGGAGACTAGTAGTAGTATCGGTACATCTATTTTCGAAAAATAGGAGACAAGAGTACTTGGAGATGCCATTTTTTTTAATATAATTTAATAATTTATAAATTTGCTACATTAAAACTAAAAATATCATGACATTGAACTTTTAAAACAAGAACACTAGTAATGTTTAACATTAAATTTAAAGTTTAAACACACTAATGTCAAAGAGTCGAAGCGTTCATAGTACATATTTGATTACATATTGAAATTCAGAAACGTGGATTCGTTTTTTCTTTTCATATGAAAACTTATTGAAACGTAGGGTTTTCTGTTTTTTTAAATGAAAAATTAAGGAAATGTTGGTGAGACGTCTCCGATGAGTTTCTGGCACAGGGAAACACGTCCTAGTACCCGAGACACTCCCAGGGGGTCCGAGACGCATCTCCATGCAACTATGTTAAATATAATAGTTTTTTAGTCTCACACTACCCTTCACTAGGCAAATGAGGATTGACTACATCACGATGCCTCTTAACAAAGTAAAAAATGTACAAAAATTGAGTCTAATGTTGGAGGTATTAAATATATTAAATAATATAATATTAATGGTCATCTTAGTCGTCTTTAGTTAGTTTAGATAGTTTCTAATTTGTCTTCAGTCTACGATCGTTTCTTTTAGAAACATCGTCTCTTGTAAATCTATATAAGGAACTTTCGTTCCTCTGTTTAATACATCGAATATTTTATCATGGTATCAGAGCGGGTCGATGGGGTTTCATAAAATTTGGCGAAACTTTTAATAAAAAATTCGTAGCCTCTTCTTCTTGGAATTTATTTCCAGAAATTTTCAAATTTTTTAAAGCCATTTTTCATGAGATTTTTTGAGGGTTTCCTGAAGGAGAAATCGCAGGTGTGTTGCAAAAGATTTTCGTTTTTCTGGGCGCGCAAATGTGAAAAGTTGTGTTTTTCTTCTAGTTCGTGGCCGCGCAACTCCTTTTTCGTGGGTTTTTTGGGGCATTTTTTTGAAGATCATAAATTTCTCTGCAGAAAATAGTGACGTGTTTTCTTCTGTTTTTATTTCCGCATCGGGTCTGGAAAGACACACGTTTAGGGCCTCTATTGTTAGCGTGCGACTCCCTGAAACTTCGATTGTTCATAAGCATTTTGTTTGTTTCGCTGGGTGTTCTGAAAAAACCGTGACGAGTGACATTTGGGCGCGCGTTTTCTTGCGACAGATTTGTTGTTTTGTGCGCGGAAAATTGCGGGGTTTGCATCTTTTTAGAGGTTTTTTCTAAAATCCATGGTCTTCTCTATGGCGGATTTCTGCTCAGTTATGGATGGGATTTTTTTCGCAGACCTATTTCTGACGGATTTTGGATGGGTTTTCATAATTGTCCCATAAAAAATTATTTGGTGGGGTTTTTATAATTTTTCGCCCTTAAAAAAAAAATTATTTGGTGGATTTTAGAATTTTTAGCCTTAAAAATTATTTGTTGGGTTTATAATTTTTCCTTAAAAATTATTTGGAGGGTTTTTTAATATTTTTTCACGAAAAATTGTGAGGTTTTCTGATTTTTGCCTAAAAAATCATGAAGGGTTTTACCGTTTTCCTTAAAAACGATGTTTTGTATGCTGATCCGTGTTTCAGATTCCGTGCCAGCTACTTGGATTCCTTTGTGGGTTTTTTTACCGTTTTTTCCGAAAAAACGATGCTTTGTAAACTTCAGATTCAGGGTTTTGCGATTTTGTCCTCAAAAATCGTGGTTTCTTGCAGTCTGTTCTGGAGTGTCGTGCTCATCTGCAAAAGTTTGGAGGGTTTGCCGATTTTTCCTCAAAATCGTGGTAGTTGTTTTTTTTGGAGTCTCTGGCTACAGGGAGGGACAACTTTGTTACCCAACATCAGGTTGGATGTTTTGTGATCAGTTCTGGTTATTTTCAGAAGTTCTGCAGTTTCTGAGAGAGTTAGTGGCAGACTCATCTCAAGTGGCAGAGTCAGTGGCAGGCTCTTGTCTTTTGTGGCAGAACGTTCTTTGTTTCTGTGGGTAGTTAGAACGATGACCATTAAGGGAGGGTATTAAATATATTAAATAATGTAATATTAATGGTCATCTTAGTCGTCTTTAGTTAGTTTAGATAGTTTCTAAATTTGTCTTCAGTCTACGATCGTTTCTTTTAGAAACATCATCTCTTGTAAATCTATATAAGGAACTTTCGTTCCTCTGTTTTATCATCGAATATTTATCGGGAGGAAGTTGTCTTAGAGGTGGGCATTGAGAATATAGTGCAAGTTCTCATTTACAATGCAATGCAAGTTCTAGATTGACAATCAGTGGCATACATCATTCTTTTAGACCCCTTGTTTGGCATATTGCCTTAATCTTCTTTTACAAGATATAGGCAAAATTTGTTCCATGAGACTAGTTGTAGATGATGCCAAGAACATCACAAAATACATTTATAATCACCCTTGGATGCTCAGCTTGATGAGAGATCACGCTAAAGGGAAAGAGCTAGTGCAAATAAGTGTCACAAGATTTGCAACTAACTTCCTAATATTGCAAAACATTACTAGTTTGTTGACATCATTGAAACAAATGTTTGTGACTCAAGCATAGCTAGACTCAACATAATTCAAAGAAAGTTGATGGAGAGAAGACCATTGTTGGCAAGGAAAATGGATTCATAGACTGGAGTTCTAAGTCCTAATGTCTTGCAAGTTGTAATTATACCCTAGTGCTTACATATATATAAGAATATTAAACATTTTGCAGTAACATATATCGAACTATGATAAGGTAAGAGAGTTTGTACATAACAGAACAAAATTTATTTATGTGATATAATTCATAATGCTATACTCCAAACTTTGATATATATATTCATTTATCAGTCAATATATTACATTATCCAATGTTCAGTCCTTAACATATTCTATCTTTTCCGCTTTTCTCTATCTTGTTCTCAATCTCTTCTTATCTCCTCTCTTCTCCTTTACTCCATTCTACTTTTCTACTATGTGTATGCTTTTATATTACGGACAATTTCCTTATGATCCTTATGCCTCCTAACTACTGTGGCAGTCAGTCTAGAGCTCCACATTCTTTCTGTGGTCAGATGCAGTGGTCTGCAGATGCCGTTGTCACCTTATTGTTTCACCTGCTAACATCATCCTCCTTTGAAACCATGTCCCATCCTCAAGACATGAAAATTTGTTACTGTACCAAAAATTGGCATCATCCTTCAACCGTTTGCTGGCAAGATGTTCTAGTATGTTTCCTTGAGCTGTTGGAAGGTTGTGCCCCATTGAATCTTGGCTGCTTGTAGGACTTGAAGCTAACTATTAATCTGGATTAGGGTCCTTTCTGCATCTATTGCAATAGTTGGTATCTGAATTTGTGTAGTCAAGTCTTCTGCATCTATGAGTAGTCCACTAACATGAGCAAGTCTCAGGCTAACCACTTCTCAGAGCTGCTTGATTTTTACTTTAATTACCTCCCTTCGGTCCTGAATCTGTTGGAGCTAAGTGTTCATGTTTTCTATTTGTTCCTTGGTTGTGTCGTCAGTATCTTTCATAGCATCATATGTATCAGATATTTTGCAAAATCTAAGTTTCCATGTGATCAATTTGATTCTTGAGGGATTTTGTTGGAGTTGGCCATTGTAAGAAAAATTGGTAAAGTGCATTAGTATCACTAGCAGTGTTCTGAAGAGAGTTGAAGTGAATCTTCAGGTTGGTATGAGCCACCAAAAATTTCTTGTTTCTTCCATGTGCTTTTTGTCTATCTCTTCCAAGACTCTGCTCCTAATTGTTGTTTCCTAATTATCCAGTTGCGTTATGAGGATATCTATTCATTGTTTCAATTGCTGACCCAATGGTATGGTGGTATCTCTTTGGGCCTGAGGTATTTTACTCTAAATTATATTGATTGTGATCTTGATTTTTTCTGTGTTCTCTATATGTTGTTTAAGAATATCCTTCCTTGCTATGTTGTGGAATATATTGCCAAGTTGAGACTTCTGAATGGGAGATATATTTAAGAGATCCTCGTGTCCTTAACAACAGTAATTGCAAGAGCTATAATGTGGCTATTGGTTGGATTTGCTTCTACTGAGTTGGGAAATCTTTTATGAGTTGCATGGGTAATGCGGAGGTGGACATTGTTGACCTTACCGGAGATGTGGGTGGCTCTTGCTACTAAGATGGAGCTTCCTACTATTCTACTTCATGGAGCTCTACAGAGATTTTATCTTTTTCTTCCTGAGCCTTTTCTTCTTCTATCAATACCACATAAGCTCTTTTTGTTATCGCAACTACCTCCTATTGGATTTTTTACTTGGCTTCTTCGCTCTATGTCATGAGCATATCCACCCTTTGTTTGGATCTTAACTCCTTTGCCTGCAATTGTGTTAATCTTTCTTTCTATTTGGCAAACAAGGTTGGATTGACTTCTTCCAATGCTTGTTTTCTCATCTCCTTCTCTATCTCTACGCTTTCTCCCTTTTCTGCTTAATGGATGAGGCAAGCTACTCCAAAAAAGTTTCAATTATGTGTAAGAATACACCCCTGTTTTTTTTTTCTGAAAACACTCTGCTTGCTGCCCTTGTTTGTTCAATGCATTTGTTGTTTTTGCATAACATTAAGAACATATAGCAAAGAACAGAAAACTCAAATAACTAATCTCATGCATTAGAAATTGAAACAATAACGTGTATTTTCAACTTTCTGTTTTATATCAGATTTTACAAGCATTTTCAGACCTGGTAAAAAGCTTGAGCAGCAGCAGATATTTCTTGAAATGAACTCCAAAACCCTAGCCAACTTTGCCTCTTCAAACTCCCAAAACCTCCTACGCCAAAGCCACCTTTCTTGATGCCAAAACTTCAAACCAAACTCTCCTTATGCAGGCCATACTCCAAGTAACTTGCTGGTCAAGATGGTGCCCCTCCTGTCAAGGTCGCCTTGGCCTTAAAAATCATATTCTCCTCCAAAAATTACAAGCAAGTAGTCAATGGAATCACCTTGAGAAGAGCTTCAATATGCAACAATACCCAAAATGAAAGCCTCAGGCAAATGAAAGCTGTGAATGAAAAACCAGGTTCAGATCCATGACTCCAGTCGCCCAGAAACTGTAGTAAACACTCCAAAACTTCAAGAAAAACACACCCAAAACCGAAAACCAAGAAAGCACACCAAAACTCCTAGAAATACTGAAATATCTTCATTTTTCTCCTCTGAAAATCAATCTTTGAAGCTCCTATAAATTCTAACTGTGAACCAACACCAATATCTGACTAGGGTGGATATTTCACCACCGAAATCAGCCCAACAATGGAGGGTTTTTGTCCTCACAATGCAGCCCAAGCAAACCAGAGAAATTCTGGCAGCATATCAGTAAGTTGTCAAGTCTAGATAATGAGAAATGAGAGCCAAACTTTATATTATAGGATTAGGGCAGAAAATGGACTCCAAAAGTTTCATAATTTCTCTCTAAGAAATGGGCGCCCTTTTCACCTTTTTAATTTTTAAATATTTAAATGTCTAATCTCCTTTTTTGGCATCCACTTAGGAAGTCTTTTAAAATATTTAAAGCTTTAAAATATTTCACTCCTTTACATAGGCGTCCAAACTCAAAGAGTAAATTTATTATTTAACTGACTTTAAAAACAACTTAAAATTGTTTACTAGGCACCTTGTTCCTTTTTAATGACCACTTTACCCCTTGATATAAGTTATAATTTAACTTTATAATCCAACTTTATAAAATGCTTGAGTAGTTAGATAAAATAAATATTAAACTGCAACCTTAGGCTCTCCAACTGAAAACTGGATTAATATGCTATTGCAAGACCAAACCTAGGACCAACTCCCCCAAAGGTGACTTACCAAAAATAGCACTACTATAAATAGTAAGTGGATGCCAAATTCTCAGAATTGAGCAAAACTGAAGACCAATAAGGAAACTGCAACCAACTAAAGATGGCAACACTGAAACCAGCCACTACTATAAATAGTAACCCCTCCAAAAACCCCCAAACAGAACATCAATGCTGGCAAATGAGTCCCGTTACCACATCAACTAGCCTACGGTAACTCTGGAATAGGCTAATTGAGTCTCAGTACTACTCAAGAGCAAGAAGGGGACATTACATTACGCTATCCAAGGTAGCAAAGGAGACCATTATATGTTTGATTATTTCTTCTTTAGTTATCGCTTGATTTTCCTAGCTCACTTGAGGCTACATCTATGTTGTTTTCTAAAGCAGTCCTTTCTTGTTTAATGCATTGGTGAGAAGGTCAACATCCATAAGATCTATTTTTGTTTCTTGTAGCTCTTGTGGTTGAGGTTTGGGTGGTGTTTGTTTGCTAGCTTGCGCCTTTTTCTTTGTAGCTCTTTCCCTTATGCCCTTGCTCTGGCTATACCTCTTATTCAATTTTTGTTTGATGTTTGGATTGTCTTTTGTTTCTCTATTTTCTTTTGTTTCTTTCTTTTCCTTTCCATATTTAGTTGTATCAATGCCTCTATGGCTTCCTGGACTATGGGTTCCTCTTGTTGTTCCTTCTTTGGTGGGGTCAAATTTTCCTTGTTTTTCTCTAGGTGCTCTTTTTCCTTCTTTTTACATAGTTTATCAATGAATTCTCTACATGTTGTGAACTTCACTACATTGGGGTCCTTTGGTAGCTTGAGTAGTGTTGCAGCATATGAATCTATTAATTCATCACTAACTTCTTATGGGAGTTGTGTGATCCATGAAAGCTTGGGTTTGATTGTCTCCATGAGGGTGTAGTCTTTATCCACAAGGAAGACTATCTTATTTGCATATTTGCAGACCATACCGTGCCATATTGGCATCTTGGAAAATGGTGCACATGCTCATTGATCTAGGCTGCTACCAATGCATTCTTTTGTCAATTTTTCCAAAAAATGCCAATAATGTATTCATAAAAAAAAATGCTAATCAAATGATTAGAGTTATGTACCGGGATTGATAATGCATGTTCTTTGTGCATTTGATATTTTCCAACAGCTGCTCTTGCAAGAATTCACATAAGTCAATGTCTTTCCCTTTAACCACCATCTAGTATGTTGTGTGGATGGAATACCAGTTAGAGAGTCCTCTCAGATTGTATAGTAATCTTTTTAATCTATTTCCATGGTGGCATACTGCACAATAGGGTTTGTTATTTTTGTTACATTGAAGCTTCTTCCTTCAAATGTGATTCCAATTAGCTTGGTAACCTTGTCAATTTTTACCACTTTCTTTGAAGGTACCTTGCCTTTTGCACTCAATCCTATCATGGCTTGGATGGCTTGTTTTGTGATCCGATAGGGTTTCTCTAAATACATATACTCATCATGAACCCGGCTTAGAATGATCCTTGTCCATCCTTCCTCTTTTGAGAAATCTAGGAAATTTCTCTGAATATCTAGCTTCTTTTTACCAATATATAGTGGCAAATATTGGCTTTTCTTTGGTTGTAGAAGTATTTGTCAAAGTGACTCAAAGGTTGTGTGGTCAACTTTTGTGAGTGGTGCATGAATATACTTTCTTAAATCTTCCATATAGATTACATTTGTTTGGAGTTTAGAAAACTCACCATCAAGATCTACCTCCATTACTTTGTATGGAAACTTCTCGTATTTTGGGTGTGGCTTCTAAGAAACATCAACTAGGCTAGGGTTTTCCATTGCAAAAGTTTGAAATTCTAGTTCACAAATCTTTTGCAATAGCTCACAATTTGGGAGAGGAATCAAGTGATGGTTTTAGTAACTTTAGGCTCCTTTTATCAATAGTAAACTTCGCATTTAATGCTTGTATTCATTTTAAGTTCCCCGCTTTAGTCATTGCTTTTCTAGTGCCTCCTACGACTTATTTCTTACTTTACCGTATGAAACATTTTTTATGGTATATATGATACATTTGGTACAATTTTCTTAGTTTTCTAAGTGGGTTCATAACAAGGTTTCAGCCTAGCCCCATTGACATATCCTACTAACAACTTACCTTCTAATGTTTTTGGTCTAACTATGCCTAAAGGGAAAATATCCACAATGTGATACGGTCCAAGTCATCTTATCTTAAACTTCCCCTATTTCTTAAACTTACTGTCATAAAGTAAAACCAATTGTCTTTGTGAAACATTTCACGCCTTAGGTTCTTGTCATGCCAAGCTTTTTGGTGTTTTTGTTCTAGATGTTGGTGATAGACCGTCGACAATCTGTTTTCATCTAATTTGATCAAATCTTACAATCTTTGTTTTAAGGAATCCTCTTTATTCAACCACAAAGCAAATGAGGTACATAAATTTGATACAATGAAGTTCATTGGTAATATAGCATCAAGTCATTTTACTAATTCAAAAGGGGAGAATTTGGTTGGCCTTTTGTAGGTGGTTATGTAAGCCCTAGTCCTATCCTTTGGCATACATCACATTGTATTGCATATCAGTTGGGGTCCTTATATAATGTGGGCCACCATAGACCTAAGAGCATTACTTTCTTTGCAATGCCTTCTCCTAAGTTATGACCATGAGAGTTTCCCTCATTTGCTTCACAGAGAATGTCTTGTCTTGTAATATCCACCCGAATTTTTTTCCAAAACTTCACCCATTAGCGTTAGCCAAATAATAATGATAAGCAACTAAGTAAAGCAACCTTCCCCTTTCTGATCACCCAAATCCTGATGTGGGCAAGGTGAGAGCATACAAAGGTAAGGTGAACATAGCATTAACTGAAAATCATCCACTTATTTAGTGGGGTGAGTGATAAACAAACCAACTGAAAGCAAATACCTTCCACTTTCTGATCACCTAGATCCCAATGTGGGCAAGGTGAGCGTGTATAGTGGTAAGGCTTACAATATCGAGCTTCTAAGTAAAACCACTTCCTCAATGGGGTAAGTATGTAAATACAAGTACATGAAATGAAACCATCCGCTTATTCAACGGGAATTACAACAAAGCAAGAAAGCACTTGGCAGCCAGCCGACCAATCGAAAGCAAGATCCTCCACTTATTCAGTGAGTATAACATTAAAAGTAAAGAGAGTCATCTGCTTATTCAGCAGGCATTACAAGAAAGTAAAGAAATCTCGACCGCTTATTCAACGAGAGCACCACTTAAGTAGCAAATAAGTACAAGAGAAAAATCACCAATGGTACTACCAAAGGTGTTACAAAGGAGCTCAATATAAATGTTTCCAGAATATCATAAGCTGTTGTGACCTCTTGTGTCACCGAGACATTTCGTAGAACTTCCCCCCCCTCTTGGCGAATTCCTTTTCGTTCTAAAGGCTTCACTGCTCGGTGAGACTCACGCCGAAGTATGAACCCTCGCTAACTTCTTTTCCTTCGGCTTGACTCCTACCGGTTCGAAAGAGGTCCTCCCGAACTCAAATGTTATGCCGAAGGCCCCTCGCTTCGGGGAGACCCTTTATGGTCGCCGAGACATCTCGGCGAATCCCCTTAGTCGCGCCGAGGACCCTTTCTCTTTTGCGTCGGGGAGATTTTTTGTCGGCCAGACCTGTCCCGAAAAATGCTTCCTTTTGATTATCGGGGAGACCCTGTGGCTTCGGCGAGAGGTCCTAGCGAAGCCCGCTTGCTTTGTCGGGATCTCCTGACTTCGGCGAGACATCTTCGATCGGTGAGACCTCACATAGACTACATTTGCTACACCGAAAGGTCTCAATGCATTCTGAGTCGCCGGGAAAAGGCAATCGTTACGCCGACAAGGACCCTTCATATTTTCCATCGGCGAGACCGAAGGTCACTCGCCGAGACCTTACGGCGATCACCCCAACCTACACCGACGAGCACATCCTTCCGCCACTGATCGGTGAGACAAAAGTGAACTCATGCCGAAAGAAAACCGTTTTGCACACTGTTCCTCCAGTCGGCGAGACAAGAAAACCTCACTGAGACATAATGCCGATATCGCCTAGCTCCGCCGATGAACCACCATATACATAGTCAGGGAGACATGTTGAGATCGGTAAGATGCAACCCCGACAGCTAAGACATATGCCGATAGAAGCCTCCACGGTCACCAAAACAATAGAACCGTCCTGCCGAATGAAGAATGCAAAGGACCTGTGATCGCCGTGACACTCCTGGGGTCTTGGCGACTCTGTCCTTAGAAGATTTTCATGCCGAACCAAAACAAGGCAGGATTCTTCACTGAATTCCCCGTGACCTAGCATCAAATTCATGACCTTTGCCCTAGGTCGAATACTTCAGTTGGCCTCCTCGAACCTGTTAACACGATTTGCTTTGCCTGATTGAGCCAGAGGGTGAAAATTTAGGCAACAATTCTGGCAACCTTTGCAGGATGTTTACCTACTAAACATGAGAACCAATGACTGGGCTTATCCATTGGGCATGGAGTCGTTAGAAGGCTCAGAAAACAAACAAAATATCAGTTTTGCACATGGCTTCGACCTCATGAAATCCACGGGTCATAACAGGTTGCCAAAAACGAAACAAGGGAAAACGACAGAGAGAAATACCGTGTCAAAAAGCATTCCGAGAATGGAGCAAAACAAAAAACAAATGAACCATAGTGCGAAGCACTTATTGAAACATAAAACCTAACTAGATATGTACAAGAAAGGCACTTATCAAGCTTGAAAGCAGGGTTTAAGGTATATCCCATTGATTGGGATAGGAAGTGAATCCCCTTCTGTTGTAGCCAGCTGATAAGCATTGTGCTCCTTACAGCATGTGATAATAAATGGACCAGTCCACATATTGTCGAACTTAGTGTGATGGCCAGGCCTGCTTTTAAGAACATCCCACCTGAGCACAAGGTCTCCCTCCTTAAAAGACTTTGTTGTAGCCCTTTTGTCGAATGTCTTCTTTGTCTGGAGCTGATGATACTCTAAAGATTTCATTGCTCTGTCCCTTGATTCCTCGAGTTCCATGAGCTCTGAATACCTCACAGACATGGGGTCCTGTTCCTCAAACATCTCCAACTGGCGAACAATATCAAGAGCTGGAAGCTTCACGGATAGTGACAATCTTGCCTCTTTGCCATAGACCAACATATATGGCGAGTTACCAATAGACCTCTTAGGGGTCACTCTGTCTACCCAAAGTGCATTCTTTAAACTGACGTGCCAGGTCCTTTGATTATCCTCTATGGTTCTTTTAATAATTTTGATGAGGTTCTTATTCGTGCTCTCAGCTAGGCCATTACCTTGAGGGTAATAATTTAAAGATGTGCTCAAATGAATGCCATGTTTAACTGCCCAGTCAGTTACCCTTAGACCCGTGAATGCAAGGGAATTATCAGATATGATGGAGTCAGGCACTCCAAACCTGGTGACTATATCTTCATAGAAGTTCAACACTGAGGATTCTTTTGCTTCCCTCAATGCAACCACTTCTGTCCACCTTGTGAAATAGTCAGTGGCTGTAAGTACCCATTTGTGACCAGCACTGGAAAGTGGATTTATTGGTTCAATAAAATCAATGCCCCATCTCATGAAGGGCTGCTCTACTTGAATTGGATGCAGGGGCATAGCAGGTAGCTTTTCCTTTCCTTAAAACAGAGCACATTTGATGCACTTTCTTGACCAGGCATACGCATCCTTGAACAAGCTGGGCCAGTAGTAATCAGCTCTCATGACCTTCCAGGCAGTAGTTCTAGGAGCAAAGTGACCTCCTGCAGCTCCATCATGAAACTCATGAAGCACTTTTTCAATTTGGTCACTGTGAATGCATCTTAATAGGACACCATTCAGATCTTTTTTAAAAAGAACATTGTCCATCAGCACATATGGTATGGACTGCAGTCTAAAGCATCTTCTTTTGGCTCTGTTCAGACCTAATGGGCATTGACCAGTTTGTAGAAATCGGGTCATATCTTGAACCCAATTAGTTATCCCCATGGGCACATCATCTTGAGCATTCTGAAGCTCATTTGTATTAGCAAGCACAGCATCCTTTTCAAGTTTACCTTCACTGCTCGACCCTAAAGCAAGCTGTTCACAAAGACCTTTACCTCTAACTAGCTTGGTGATCTTAATATCTGCATCGTACTCCATGACCTTAGTGATCCACCCTGCGCTTTTTTCATTCAGATCCTTATCCAACATAAATTCCTTCACACTTGAGTGTGCAACCAGAATATGAACTTTATTGTTTGAAAGCAAAGATTTAAACTTCTTCAGACTTCTAATCACAGAGAGAACGTGCTTTTCAACAAATGTATACCTTTCTTCGTAATCAGCAAGTATTTGGCTAAAGAAGGCTATGGGTTGCTCCAAATTGTCACTATTCTTCTGAACCAGCATAGCAAAGATTGAACCACTACTACCAAAAGCATATAAAAAGAAATCTTTAGAAAGTCTGGGTTTACCAATGTCGGAGCAGATGCTAATGCCTCCTTGATTTCTCCAAAACCGTGCTTTGCCTCCTTTGTCCAACTAAAGACTGCATTCTTCTTTAACATGGTTGTTAAAGGTTGTAGCAAGTTCACCACCTCTGGGATGAACCTTCTCAGAAAGTTGATTTGTCCCAGAAAGCTCTGTAGACCCTTCTTGTGATTAGGCAGCAGCAACTCGAGTATGGCTCTAACTCTTTCAGGGTCAATAGTGATTCCCTACTTTGACACTGTGTCCTAATAGTTTCCCTTCGTGGACAGCAAAGATACTCTTCTTTGGATTGAGGGAGATACTGAACTCCCTGCATTTTTCAAACACTTGCCTAAGATGTAACAGATGTTCATCAACATTCTTGGAATATACTGTAATATCATCTAGGTAAATCAGTATAATCTTGTTGATCAAGCCTTGAAACGCCATGTCCATAGCCCTCTGAAACGTGGCACCAGCATTGGATAAACCAAAAGGCATCCTTTTGTATGCCATGGTGCCCCACTTAGTTGTGAAAGCGGTTTTAAACTGGTCTTCCTCTTTAACCAGTACTTGATTATAGCCTGAAAAACCATCCAGTAAGGAAAATCTTTCTGAGCCAGCAACTTCTTGTAAGATTTGTTTCATGGAGGGCAATGGGTAGTGGTCTTTTAGAGAGGATCAGTTAAGATCCCTAAAGTCTACACAGAGCCTTATCTCACTGCTTTTCTTTCTAACCGGTACAAGATTAGAAACCCATGAAGTGTGCTTGATAGGGAAGACAATACCCCCCTCAACTAGTTTAGTCAGCTCCTTAATCATTAGGGGCTCAAGTTTAGGATTCAAGGGCCTTTGTTTCTGCCTTACTGGCTTAGCATCCGGCTCCAACTCAATTGTGTGCTGAGCAATGTGGGGATCAAACCCTTTCAAATCCGAATATTCCCAAGCAAAGACATCATAAAATTCTTTGCATAAAGCAACAAAAGCTTGTTTATCTTCAGGTGAACAAATTTTCCCTATCTTAAGGAGCTTACCTTTGAAGATCTCTAGCTCTTCATAGTGTTCTTGTTTGATCGGCAAGCCGGCTTTACCCTTTTTGAGCTGATCATCAGTACTGAAAATCGACTCTAAGGTAACAAGGCCTTTGGGTAATTTATTTGTCTTTCGTTGTATGACTTGATCACCATACTGCTGCTTGAGTTTTGCTTGATTCACCATGGAGAACTGATCTTCTTCGAGCAGAAAAGAGAGGATTTGTTTATCACTGTCAAAGACTTGCCAGTGAATGTTGTTGTTAGGAATTGATGGTCTGACTACGACCTTCACATACTGCTGCACCTTCTCTTTTCTAATATCTCCCGGAATATCAAATTGTGCTCCAATGGATGCAAGCCTGTCAGCATGCTTGTTCTGATTTCTTGGAATAGACACTAAGTTAAAGGCGTCAAAAACCTCGAGCATGTCCCACACTCTGTTTCTATAAGACTTCAGTGTGTCATTTTTAGCCACATTCAAGCCCCTTACTTGATTAACAACTAATTCGCTATCCCCATAGACTTTCAAGCTGGTTATTCCTCTCTTCCTTGCCCATTCTAGACCTTGAACAAGGCCTTCATACTCAGCAGTGTTATTGGAGCATGCAAAAGTAAAACGGAATGCAGAGTAGTACCTATCACCTTGTGGAGAAATCAACATTGCACCTCCTCCTGCCCCATTCTTACTTCTGGAACCATCGAAGAACATCTCCCAAAGTCCATTTAGTGGTTGCAACAACTGATCCACATCTTTCTCCAAGTTTGGAATTTCTGTGTCAGGCTCAAGAATGATATAGTTGCCCATACCGGCATCTTGGAGGAGGTCCTCCGGACTGTCCAATACATTCTCAACTGCCCATTCATGCAACAGCACGTCAGGAACAGCTTCTGATTGGAGTTGTTGCGCGGCAGTCAGCTCATTGTCAGTAGAAGCAACACAATTTGCATTTGCAGCAGAAGGAGCAGCGTTGATGGGACTTGGGTTATATGGCTCAATGTGATCCTTGGCCAACCGCTTGGATTTAATGGTGACCTTGGTTCCATATCTTGTTCTAAATAACATATGTGACCAATCAGCTAATACATAACCACCTATCTTGGCTGTAAAGTCTCTAGATAAACACAAGGAAAAGAAGGGTGGAAGATCTATGACACATATGTCTTGAGGAACTGAAAAATTTGGACAAGCATGGAGGGTGAGACTTAAATCCTTGATAATACCCAAAGTATTAACCGAAGTACCATCTAATTGGATCACTCCCTTCTCTAAAGGCTGGGATTTTAGTCCAAGCTTGTCAGCAATCTACTTTGGCATCACAAAGCTACTAGCTCCATTGTCTACCATACAGTTATGAACTAACTTATCACCAATAATCACTGACACATAGAAGGGGGGTGGTTTGACTTCTTTTCCTGCCTCTTTACTGGACTGCTTATCGCTTTCTTGAGGATTATTTGTCAAAACAGTCCTATCTTGACCTAATGCGGATTCAGACTCACCTGATAACTTAAGATTTGACAAGGCTGAACATAGAATATCCTTTTGACCAGGGATGACCAATGAAACCCACATAGACATCATCACATTTGTCTTTTTCATACTATCAAAAATTTTAAAAGGTACAACTGGGTTTACTTTATTGTGTACCTTTACGCTAGTGTGATCAGCTTGTAAGCGTGGCTGCTCTTTAACTGGGAGTTGCTGATTTCCTTGCAAAACACTAGTCACTCGAGATGCAAATGGTTCCACAGTCGATGCCTTTCCTTTGTAGGCTGCAGGATCAAGCTCAAATGCTCTCTTCTTTGCTCTCGTATTAGCCGCAACAGGAGAACTGTCCACATTCAATCCACAAAATTCTTCACCCTGCCAGTTAAGTAGAGTAGCATCATTTGCAAACTAATCTTGGTGTTGTGGAGATGACTCATTAGGTGAATGTTGTTGTGAGCTTGAGGCATTCTGCACCATAAGTGCTTGATTGATGAGTCCATTTGAGCAAGTGGCCTGATTATGGGGCTAATTACATGGATAACACCATTCGTAATTAGCAGCCAGATTGTTTTGAATAGGGACGAGCTCTTTGACAGCACTAATCGGCGCTGGATTATAGGCCTAAAAAGGCATTGTGTTCACATTTTGCCTTGTGCCTTGATAGTTGCCTTGATACTGCTATCTATTCCCCTGAAATTGCTGTTGCTGACCTTGAAAAGGCTGGCTTGAGGCCTGATTCTGCTGTTGATAAGGCCTAGAATAGGTCTGTTGTTTTTCCAAGTTCACCAACTTGTTGCCAAATGTCTGTAAAAGAATTTTGATCCCTTGTAGCTCCTGTGATGAGCCTAAAGCAGCACTCTCTTGTCTATGAACGGCTGGAACAGCAGCTGGCAGTGTTGGTACAGCTGGTAGAGGTGTGAAAGGAGGTATTTGCAAAGGAATTTTTGCATGAATTTCTGGAAATATTGGCATTGGTGGCCTAGGGGCGAGTTTGCCTGCCTGTATCAAGCTGTTTTCAGCTCCGATAGCTATTTCGAAGGCGTCTGATAGAGAGACCCCTCCCATTGACTGAATCATAACAGCTATATCGCTGTTCAGAGCTCTCAAAAAGTATAGGAATGCATACTCTGGAGGTGGCCTCACTGTTGCAAGTATTCTATCCCAGGTTCTCTGAAATCTGAAGTTGAAGTCATTCATCTGCTCTTGTGGAGCCCTCTTAATTGTAGTCAATTGCTCCAGTAAAGACAAGTTGTCAGACCTGTCTTGGAATTGCTTATGCAACTTATCTCCAAATTCGTCCCATGTAGCAATTGAACTGACTGGTAGGCTCCTATACCACTGTACAGCTCTTCCTTTCAGTGAAGCAGCCAGTAGTCTCACTGCAACGTCCTCTTGGGTTATGTGGTGAACTCCGCATAACAAAGCCACATCTCTCATGTGTTCAATTGGGGTAGTTTGGTCTTCCCCTGTAAAATTTGGCAGACTCTTCAACGCTGCCATTGGGATATCATTGTGTTGAGCCAAGTTCAAAGGACTCCCTCTATTGAAAGCAACAAAGGGTTGATTCCTTGGAGCGGCCATTGGAGGTATCTGAAGCGGATTTGTGGGTGGAGCAAGATGAGACCCTACAGACAGAGGAGTGGACTGAGTTCTTCTAGAATAGATAACTATTGTTCCTCCCTTTACTGCTGCTCTGCCTTTCCTTCTTGGTGGTGACAGCTGCAAATATTCAAATGAACCTGAACTGCCCCTAGTCTGAACTTTTCTCATAAACTATAGAAGGCACTGATTTATGGGGTTCTTCTTCTTTGTGGAGTCGCCAAGTATGCCAAAGGACTTCTATGAAGTCTGAAATTCACTGGTTGCATACTAAACCAGCAGTTTAAATTAATTTTTGTCCCACCGGGCGTGTCAGAAATTGTTGTCACCTAGAATTGCACCCTACGCAAAGTTTGTAAAATTGAGCTTTCTAGAGCAACATGGGATCATCTCAAAGCTGTGGGTCACCTATAATTGAAATGAACCTCCGGAGAAGGCCGGCTTCCTTTGGTATCACCTAGACTACTGATTCTTTGAAGGGAAAGGGATAAGGAGTACATAAATTAAAGGACTACACTAGGGTGATACACCAAACTATTTGAGAAATCATGAAATGAACACAGGAAGAACATACACTTGAAAGCCTGATTGCTATTCTCAGAACAACCTCTTTTAGATTTAATGCTTTAGTCCTAACAAGTTTGATCTACATACGCATCTTAGGAAGGAAAGGTTAATCTCACAGCTCTAAGATACAAACGTAGAATTTATGAAAACACAGTTAAAGACTTGCATAATCAAAAGAAAGATACAGAAATGAGAATCAATACAAACATGAACACAAGCTTCCAAGGTAAACTCTGTGTTGTATTCAGGATTCCAGTTGAGTTACAGAAACATACATTAATTGAGAAAGGATTGATAAAAAATCACTAACTCCCTTGAATGCATAATCGGAACTATTTACAAAAAGGTAAAAAATGCCTTATATATAGACTGCGTCGGCCCATTAGGGCTTACAAAAAATATCGGGCTGAGAAAGATCTATCCTCAGATCTTTTATTGAATTAAATGTCGAAGCCTGCGTGTCTCCACTGTGTGTGTCGGTGAAGAGCTACCCTGATAGAAGCCCTCTAATATTTCGCAACTACTGCATTCATTGATCCATCGTGTCCTGTTTAGCTACTTCGGCTGCACCTTGAATGCTCTGAGCCTACAACAGATACACGTCGCCCTTCATCCTCTTGATGCTCTTCAGACTGCCACGGTTTGCCTTCAGATTTCTCTGATTGGCTGAGTGAAATCCACGTAGCTTCTTCGGGCGGTCAAAACTTCCCCTGTTGAACCACATATCGGTGAGACACTAACTGTGTCTCCCCGATGCGGTTAAATCTTCTCGCAAGCATCGGCAAGACATGGAGCCGTCGCTGAGAGCTCCCAGCGAGACCTAAAAATCATACCGATGCTACCGGAGCCATCGGCGAGACACCGTTTATCGCCAAGAGATCAGTGGGTTGACGAGTCACGCGGAGATCCCTCTCTGTTGCTGAGACCACGTGATATCGATAAGACATCACTCCGACAGTCAGTCACTATATCGATGAAATTCATGTCGGGGAGACCCTCGCCAACGTCTGTAGAAGTCATCCCGCTGGGCTCTTTTTCTTCTATCGGCCAGACATCCTTATTTCGGGAAGAGGTTGTGCCGAAGGCACTTTAGCTTTGGCGAGCACATATTTCGTTTCACTTCGGCAAGACTCCTTGGTATCGCTGAGACATCACACAGAAATCCTTTCCATTCGGCGAACTCTTCATTCGGCAAGACACCTAGCGAGACCCCCTGCTGTCGGCGTGACCTCTTGTGTCATCGAGACATTTCGTAGAACTCCCCCCCCTCTTGGCGAATTCCTTTTCGTTCTGAAGGCTTCACTGCTCTGTGAGACTCACGCCGAAGTATGAACCCTCGCTGACTTCTTTTCCTTCAGCCTGACTCCTGCCGATCGGGAAGAGGTCCTCCCGAACTCCAAATGTTATGCCGAAGGCCCCTCGCTTCGGAGAGACCCTTTATAGTCGCCGAGACATCTCGTCGAATCCCCTTAGTCGCACCGAGGGCCCTTTCTCTTTTGCATTGGGGAGATTTTTTGTCGGCCAGACCTGTCCCGAAAAATGCTTCCTTTTGATTATCGGGGAGACCCTGTGGCTTCGGCGAGAGGTCCTAGCGAAGCCCGCTTGCTTTGTCGGGATCTCCTGACTTCGGCGAGACATCTTCGATCGGTGAGACCTCACATAGACTACATTTGCAACACCGAAAGGTCTCAATGCATTCTAAGTCGCCGGGAAAAGGCAATCGTTACGCCGACAAGGACCCTTCATATTTTCCATCGGTGAGACCGAAGGTCACTCGCCGAGACCTTACGGCGATCGCCCCAACCTACACCGACGGGCACATCCTTCCGCCACTGATCGGTGAGACAAAAGTGAACTCATGCCGAAAGAAAACCGTTTTGCACACTGTTCCTCCAGTCGGCGAGACAAGAAAACCTCGCTGAGACATAATGCCGATATCGCCTAGCTCCGCCGATGAACCACCATATACATAGTCGGGGAGACATGTTGAGATCGGTAAGATGCAACCCCGACAGCTAAGACATATGCCGATAGAAGCCTCCATGGTCGCCAAAACAATAGAACCGTCCTGCCGAATGAAGAATGCAGAGGACCTGTGATCGCCGTGACACTCCTGGGGTCTTGGTGACTCTGTCCTTAGAAGATTTTCATGCCGAACCAAAACAAGGCAGGCTTCTTCACTGAATTCCCTGTGACTTAGCATCAGATTCATGACCTTTGCCCTAGGCCGAATACTTCATTTGGCCTCCTCGAACCTGTTAACACGATTTGCTTTGCCTGATTGAGCCAGAGGGTGAAAATTTAGGCAACAACTACATTGCAAATCATCACACACACCAAAAGCATATCTAAAAGACATCATACAAATCCAAAACTGATAATGAAAGGAAAGCCATCACCACATAAGCTCAACAATAACCCCTACAATGGAGCTACTCCAACGTCCAGCTAGGAAATGTCTTGCAACTCCGAAATTGAAGCCAACCTTGAGGGTTTGCATCCTCAAAGCCCAAGGAATCTCACCATAATTCAGCAGCACTTCATTATCATAAGATTGCATAACCAAATGAGAGCATAGAGGGGGGTTATATATAAGAATTAGAGCTCCACTTTTTCAAATCTCTTTCCACCCAAATGGGACACCAATCCCAAGAAATAATATTTTATTTAATTTTTGTTTAAGTCTCCATTTGGGCGTCCAAACTCATGTCCTTTTAAAAACAACTTAAGTTCTCATCCCTAAGCTTGGGGTACAAAAAGTGAACTTAATAACTTAAATTATAACTTACCTTTTCGAACTCCAAGGTGGTGGATGACTAAATAGCCAAAAATAACATAACTCAACTGAAACTGCCACCATTGCCAAAATTAGAAACCCTGCTTTGAATTGTTACCAAGACCACTGCCAGAAATAGCACTTACTAAAAATAGCATACTGCCAAAAATAGTGTGTCCAAACACCAAATTAGCCCAAACTGAGATGATGTTGTGACTTACTAAAAATAGTAAGTGCTAAAAATAGCAATACTGCCCGCCAAGGGTCTCAGAAAACCCAAAAAAAAACCAAAAAAACATTTTGGCAAACCACTACAGTTACCCCCTAAAAAGCTAACAAGAATCCTCCAAGAATCTTGGAATCCCCTGAAATGCCTCCTAATAGCCTACAAGACTCTGAAATTAGGCTAAAGGTCACAAAAAAGACTAAGAAGAGGACATTACATGCCTCTCGTGTTCAAATACTACTCTCTAGATTATATCATCTTTGCCAATCTTGTGTAATTCCCCTTTGACTAGTGTATATGGGAGTGACTTCCACACTAACTTTTCTTTATCACATTATGCAATATTATCAGGAAATTGTCATGTTGAGAGTAAGAGTGCTATGTCATTAAGTTCTTTTGGTACCAAAGTTACTCTAAACACCAAGTAAATCTGCCTATATAGTGTCTACTTCTAGCTTTTCTCTTGTATCGATTCTTTACAAGTAATCAAGGCCTTGATTAGTTTTTCTTGGCTTGACAATGATGGTGAACTCAAACTCTTCAAATAATAGTAGCCATTCGCATATTCTACTTTGTGTTATTGGTCTATTGAGTAGGTATTTTTTGGGTTCATGATTTGTGAAGAATGCGAATGAGGTAGATAACAAATATTGTCAGAATTTATGTAAAGCATAAAGTTTTTTTCTGCTTGTGATAATTTCCAACTAGCAAATGCGATTGGATGATCCTTATTTCCCCTTGGTTATGCTAAAACTACTCCCAACTACTATCCTTGAGGCATCATCATGTACATGGAATGGAACATTCCAATTTGGAGATATTAATATAGCTGCCTCCACTATTTTTTGTTTCAATATATCAAAATCTTGTTGACATCGTTTTGTCTAGTTGATTGTTTTAATTGTCTTCTTTTTCAATACTTTTTCTATTGGTGCGTCAATTGTGGCATAACCTTGGACAAATTTCCAATGATAGTCGATATAGACTAAGAAATTTTTCACCTCTAAAGCTGTCTTTGGAGGTTGTAGGTTCATAATAAGTGCCACCTTTAGGGGATCTACCATAAGTCCTTTATGGATAATATGTCCAAGTAGTGTGCCAAACAGTACCACAAACACACATTTCTTTAGATTTAAGGAGATTTGCAAGCTTCTACATCTTTCTAGAATTAGCCGAAGTGCTTGAACGTGCTCTTTTAGTAAACCATAGGCTGTCCAGTCATCTAGGTAAACTTCTAAGTAATTATAGATAAAATCTTTAAATGCATTGCTTATTATCCGCCTAAATATTGTTGGTGTATTTTTAAGACCAAAGGTCATAATTGTAGACATAAAAGATCCCCATTTTTTCACAAATGTCATTTTAGATTAACTTCTTCTTGAATCTTGACTTGGTGGTATTTGAAAAGTCCATTACTAAATGAATATACTTATATACGTCTCTTTCAGTGACTGATTCTAGGACTCATTATGTGAATGGTGTGGGAAAAGGACCATGGACACAAACTTTATTAAGTTCTCTAAAGTCCACAGATATTATGATCTCACCGATTTTCTTATTCTTTTAGTACCATGGGACAAATCCAATTAGCATCCTCCACAAATTTAATTATACCTACTGAACTGAAATCTGCCTATATGTTTGCTTGTGATTTTCAAAGTTCCTTGTTTTGTTTTGAGTTTTGCAATACTTATGCCAGGAAATGCAAATGACATATACAAATGCAAGGCAAAGGAAGATTCTAGAAAGAGATACTTAAATAATTCAAATCTAATTGATTATAGCTTTGCAAATACAATGTATTCTAATCAGATTTTCATTTCTTTTGCAAATACAATATAATCATACCCGTACTCCAAAGCAATGATTTGCAGGTCTGAAATTATGCAATCAGCAAACTGGTGAACTCTAGTATTGGACGCCTAGCTCAGGAAATGCTTTTCTCCACCTTTATTCATTTGCAGATTGATACCAATGATCATGCCACCGTCAAAGAAAGATAAAATAAAGGTTCTGGAAATCTGATAAAGATTGATCAGCAACAGCAACCCTCCTTAATTTCTACGCCTATCACAGATGAGATCCTTCTCCACCTCGAATATTGTGCTGATTGGAAGCTATGATCATATCGCCCATAATGATGATGAACAGCACCAAAACCCTTAGGTGGTTTGGTCTTTAGCTCACACACCCAGCCTAAGAAACTATACAGCCCAACATAATAAAGAATGGTACGGCTTAGAAACCCACGTGGCTATTGAAAGATGATTGCTAGCAACAATTAATATCCTCCAATGTTTGCTCTTTCAATAATCTGTAATCTGCTCTTCAAACCCTTGAAATTCTTGATGATAATCACTTCTATTATGCACAATGTGACTTTTGGAATAAAGCCACCTAAAGCAACAACCCTTGGATGGTATCTCACACCTATAGGTTGCTCAAATTAGAGAGAATGAACGTTCTCCATGATCAGATTGAAGAAGAAACCCTTGTTTTCTCCTCACAGCCAAAGCTCCAAAATTTGCTAAGTGTTCAATCAACAATGAATGCTTTTCATGCTTTTCCCAAAGCCTTTTATATCACTCCTCAAAAAGCACAACTCCCAGGAGCAATTAAATCATTAAAATATAATAAAACATTTTCTTTTATTGTGACTTTATAATATATCTCCACTTGGGCGCCCATATCAAATACCTTTATAATTTGACTTTATATAATTAAAAGAACTTTTATAATAAAGTCAAATAAATCGTTATAATAATCACTTTATAATTAATTATTATTAAAGTATAACTTTAATAATAATTATAATATCACAACTCTCACAATAATCATCGTTTATTGATTCTGTCAGCGCCAGGAGGAAGCCCTCTCAAACCTCTGCTCACCCAAGTGCCTTACTATAAATAGTGAGGTTGGCCTCTATCACCCAACTGACTTACTATAAATAGTAAGTGTACAAAAACGGAGCCAGAAACCCAAGGAGATGATCACCTTAGAATATGCCAACGACTAGAGAAGAAAACACAACAAATTGCCATCTAGAGAACTCATTAACTCCCACATATCGCCCTATAATCATCATTATTAGCCTACAAGGACCTGATGATAGGCTAATCCTCCAAACACTGATGCTCACTAAAAAGGGGACATTACACCTATGACTAACATCTTATCTATTTTCTGTTTTAACCTTTTTCTTCATATTTGGGTTTAATCGACATGGTCTTTTCTTTTGTGGTTTCATACCTTTGAGTTGGACTTTCATAACTCTAGCTTCTTCCTTAATTCCTTTAAGGTCTATAAATTTTTGAGGGAATAGATCTTCAATTTCTATTAGGATTTCCACAACTTATATGACCTCTCTCTCGTCCCAATAGTCCCCTATCTTTGCCATTTTAGGGCTACCCTCAGTTGCTATATTTCCTTCTTTTAGTATTAATGGATTGTTATAATATTTACTTTTTGGTGCAATTTCTGATGTTATTATCCTTTCTCCTTTCTTGACTTCAATATACCATTTTTGTAATTTTGGTTCATCATCTTCCCTTCTATTCTATTGTATGTTATAGCACCTTTTTCCTAAGTAATTTTCATGTTTATCCATCCATTCTATAAGTTTCCATAGGCCTTCTTGGCATGGAGGTATCAATGTTTCTTCTTTTGTGTTAAAACTTTTTGGTCTTCTTTTTGTGGGTAAGAAGATAATCTCTTATTTTTTGAAGTGTGTTAAAGATGGTCTTGTTGGGATTGGAGAAAAAAAATGTGTAATTGAAATCATTTTGTAGCACTTCCCAATTTCTTGTGTCTACTCTTTGCTCTTGGTTAATGTACCAAGTTTGCACAATTGGTGTAAGTGTCCAATAAAACATTTGTATATACTATCTTTCATCATATTCCCTATGTTGTTTCCATGTGTTTAAACAAATGTTCAAATGTTGTTCAAGTGTTTTGGTGCCATTATATTTAGGAATCCCTTCACAATTTCCCTTTGCAGGTAGGTATCTTGTTTGTATCAAAATTTTGAGGGCTTTCCATGTGGGGATGTTGGGTTTGTGTGTGTTCCACTATCGCATGGCATTGCAAATTCAAGTAGTAGTGCATCTAATCTTAGATCTTTATCATATGTCCTTTCCATATTTTCTAGATATGCTAGCAGGTCACCCACTCCTGAATATCTCGATAACTTGATATGGGATAAACCATGTGAGATATAGTTCAATTGTAGTGAAATTTGGATAATAGGATTGTGATTTGTACTAAATGAATTTGGTCTTGTTTGAGGTGGGCTATATGTGTTTGCGATATGTTTGTTTCTAACCTACATACAATGAAGATTTTTCTCACCCTTATTTTCTTTTAACATATGTCATTCCGCAATCTATAGATTCCTTATTTCCATAGTGGTGGTTGCACCAAGGTTCATGTTCTTCTCCATGAATTCCAAACAATAAAGATGGATAGTCATCTATCTCATTGTCATCCCGTTTTCCACATATTTTGTACTACATTGTCTATGTTTACTTGGTAGTTGTCTTGAAATCTACTCTAAATGTGGCAGCTCTTTTTTCTCCCTTTAATACTAGGCATTCATTTCTAAAATGGCCTTCTCTAGAATAGTAAGTACACCATATATTTTTTCTTTGAATTTGATGTAGTGTTTGACTAGCCTCTCCTTTGCTTAAGATCTCTTGTTTAATCTTTAATTGTTCCAACTCTATTTTTAACTTTTCTATTTCACTTCTCTTAGTATTCTATCTTTTCGTCTCCATGTCTATGCCTCAACCCAACAAGCTAATGTCACTACCTCGGAATATGTCCCAAATAATATATCATCTAGTGAGGTTCTAACATCTAGTTGTAACCCAAATATGAACCATTCAATTCGTTTTTTTTTTGTCAATGGTTCTTACAACTTCCTAGCTACTTTCTTAAACCACCAATCATAATCTTTGATGGATTCCCCTTCTTCTTGGATCATGTCCCTCATCTAGCTTACACTTTGGGTGGGGATTTCTAGGGACTGAAAGTTGGACAGGAAGTCCACCTTGACAACAAACCAATCCTTATCGTGTTCAAGGTGGGTCTTTCTATACCAATTTTATGTGTCATTTCACAAATTTCCTATGAAATCAATAGTTGTGTGATCTTTGTTAATCCCTTTTCTCTCCCGTAGTAATTCAAGAACAAATATGTGTTTGGTTGCTTTTGTGGTATCCTTGCCAAAAACTAGGAGCTTCATTGTTGAGTCCATGTTGAGAGAGGTTTCTTTGACTTCCTTGTGTTGTTGAGTCAATTTGTTGTGTGCTGATTGCTCCATTTTCTTACAAGTCTTATAGTTTTTTTTCAATTCCTTCCTTTATTTCTAGATAATTGTATATCGAAAAATTCTCTTTCTAATTTTGTATCAAAATCCTACACACATTGTTGTTGTGATTCTATTGTTTCACTTCAATGATCAAATATATCTAATGGTGAAATTCTTCTTGATTTAAACGGCATAGCAAATGACTCCTAGTTCAAGGGTTGCACCTCTTCATAGGGATGTTTCATTTTAGGAGATGTATTCTCATTAGTTAATGACACTACTGAATAGTGATGTTTCCCGTTCTTCCTTAATGTTCTTGACTGTATTCTTAGTCAAGTTACTAAACATACTTTCACCTTCTTCTTGTAACGCCTAACATGATATCCTTTTTAATTCATAATCCTTTATCTTTTCCGCACTTCTATTGAATATTCAATCCAAATATTCGGCATCAAAAATTTAGAGGTTTTAATTTTACTAAGGGGGCTACAAATCCCTCAAATCTCTCATCCACTATGATTCTCAAATTGGTCAAATTTGGTTTAGTGTGTGGTGTCTATGTCAACATAGGACTGGCAAAGCCCTCGTGTTACTACAACCTTCTTCCCTTGATGTACAAGAACTCCCATATTCCTGAATCCTTCTTGCCAATTTAGTGAGAATTTCTATTGCTTTGTTGAGATGAGTGGTGAATTGCTTTGGTGTGTCATTGTTATTGAGTGGCTCACTCATATGTTCCTCTATATATAGAACCTTCGTATTTTCTTTTGTATTTTGTTCAGTTGCAGCCCTTGTTGCATGCTCATTTGTACTCCATTCTTCTAAACAATATGGGTTTTCCTCTTCTTCTTCCATTGCTACAGCCCTTTTGGTGTGCTTTATCTCAGTCTCCTTAACCTTTTCATTCTTTTGTAGTATCTTTCTTGTCTTTCCTATGTTTGTTTTTGTTTTTTTTTTCCTATTCAACTCCATTACTAATTCAATGGTATCTTTAAACTATAGTTGTCGGGAAACTCCATTACGGGAACATAGACAACGTACCAGTCCCCGTACCCAAAATTTCCAGTGAATCATTTACATATAAAATAGCCGTCTCCTTATTCATTTAACTCATGTACCCTAATTTGATTGGCATCCTTGTCCCTGTACCAGTACCAGTACCCTGCATCTCCCAGCAATTATGCACTTTAAACTCTCTTAATTGCTTGTTATGTCCTTTTGCCATGGGTGTTAATGATTTGGAATTCGATTGATCCTTTTATACATCCCATATGACTTATTCTTGTCCTACTTCTATTGGTTGCATCTTTTCAAGGGTCCCTTCAAGATCCCCCCCTTTCATTTGTCGTCCCCTAAGTGTCTAACCCCCTCTCACAAAGCTAGGACCCAAAGGAATCTGCCACAAATCACAAAAAAATTGTCTTATTTAATGTCTTTCTTAGCAACACTTACCAAAATTGATAATTTGTAATTTGATCTATTCTTTATTGTATGACCAGGGTCTCGCCAATGGAAGCAAATGTTGGCAAAAAAATAGATTCACAAATCAGAGTTTTGAGTCTTAATGTACTACAAGTTGTAATTACAGCCTAGTGCTTACAATAGAAGAATTATGAGATATTTTGGGGTAACATATGTCAAACTGCGGTAAGGCAATTGAGTTTGTAAATAACAAAACAGAATTTATTTATGCTATATAATTCATAACGTTGTACTCTAAACTTTGATATATATTCATTTATCAATCAATTTATTACATTATCCAATGTTCAGTTCTTAACATATTCTATCTTTTCCCCTTTTCTATCTCTTACTTGTTCTCAATCTCTTCTTATCTACTCTCTCTCTTCTCCTTCATTCCTTTCTAATTTTCTACTATATGTATGTTGTTACATTAGGGACATGTCCCTTATGATTCTTACGTCTCCTAACTACTATGGAAGTCAGCCTAGAGCTCTGCACTCCTCTTGCGGTCAGATGTGTTGATCTATAGATGCTATTGTCACCTTGTTGTTTCACTTGCTAACAACCACAATAAACGGTTTTTGATGATGCCTTTACAAAGAAAGCTGCAAAGATCATCAAGATAACTTCAAACTTTAATTTAAATTTCAAAATAGAACCTTTAATTTACAATTTTTAAATGTATTTACTTTAACTGTAAGTTTGTAGCTTTAATTTGTTTGTATTTGTAAGTATTAGAGCCTTTGTGAGGATTTTGGGCATGGTGAATAGGGATCAAAACCCAATGGGATACATTTACAAGGCCATCAAAAAACTATTATGAGGGGGGTAAAGACATATTTAATCTCATTTGGGATATCATAATTGGAGGTAAAACAATCAACTCCACCAGCCCATTCATGCAATGGGTTACTACCTCAACCCCATGTTTTTCTACTCCAATAGCTTCACAAGTATTAATCGAAAGGTTAGAGGAGGCCTCTCATACCAAAGGTTGAGGTGAAGGACCTCATTATTTCAAAGTTGCAAAATTACAAGCACACTAGGGGTACACTCTTTTCTTTTTTCTTTTCTTTTTTTTCTTTAACTACTAGCTATCTAAGTGAGATCCACCCAACCACCAGGTAACAAAAATTGGAGTCTTATATCTTACAAGTTACAAATTACAATTATTAATATTGTTTACTTACAAACCTTTCAATGTGTTATTTGCAAGTACTCGGTGAGAAGATTGGGGGTGAAAATATCCTACAGATTCAAAAGCTAGCCCTCCAAATTCTGTCTCAACCTTGTAGCACTTTCAAATGTGAGTTTAACTGAAGTTTGTTTAAGGCCATTCACACAAACAAGCATAATAAATTGACTCAACAATGCCTCAATGACCTAGTTTTTGAGCAATACAACCTTCGGCTTTGCACACAAAAGGTGGACACATCTACATAGAAATGTATAGTCTTGGATGATATCAATCCCTACAGCAACTGAACTGAGCATGATGAGAAGACCATGTTCAGAGAAGAAAATATTGCTGATTGTGTAGATGCAACATAAGAAAGAGAGTTTGGATTGGATGAAATCATTGTAGATGATGTCCAACATGAGGCAAAGGAGTCATTCCCATCTAGTACTAGGATGGAGTTGCAAAGGAAAACTTTCAAGCCAAGCAAGGCAATGCAGCAGAGTGCAAGGAGTAGGACTACACTCTCTCCCCAATTTTTCAGTAGAATGAGGAAGAGGAAATTGTAAAGTCTCGTAATTTTTAGCTTACGTAGATATGCAATTTATGATGATTTCTAAAGACAATCATCATACATGCGTAAAAATTATGAGCCAGCTGGGTTTTTTGTATGATGATGCCATTTCATATTCTATTTGTAATCAAATCTAGTAGAAAACACTTCCCCAACATTCTATAGACTTGTTTGATACACTTTGTAACTATATCTTGCACAATTTTATTTTTTTTTATAATATTTAAGTATTTTTTAAGTTGTCATGTTTATGTTGAATTGGACATTTTTCATCTACCAAGTCCAAGTTTGTAAACTATGATATTAATCACCAACTTAAGATTGATATCATGTTGGTTTGTTATAATGTCAAGAGGCATAACTACAATGAATGCTAGAGTTGTAATAGAGTGAGTGTGTTACAAAAAACCCTGACCATAATTGATGGCCATTTACATGTAAAACCTCCAATATGTGCAATTGTGGGTTGTGATAGAGCGAGCTCTATACAAAAAAACTTGTATATAAAACAAGCCTCAAAAATTAGAACCCTAATAAGTTACCATGGATGTCTTAAATGCATCTACCTACAAGACACTAAGAGATATAATTTGAAGCATCTATTTAACCTATGTCACAAATCCAATATAGGTCCTTCAAGACATATATGTTGAGGTACATATCTAACCCATGTCAAAGATCCAATATAGATGCCTCAAGCTGATATCTTTTAGCATCTTTTAGATGGATTTATTTAAGTTTATCTATGCTAGTTCTTGATTAGAAGATGAGTAGCTGTGATGAATTTGCTAAGTCTGTTTATGGAAGAGGTAGAAAGAACTTTTATTTAAAATTCATAAGGTTTCCCTATGAAATAATTGCACTAAAGGAAGAAAGATGATGTCTACACCAATGGTGCATGAATATTTATAGTTTATACTTCCCAAAGGGTATGGTACTATAGTCCAAAGGGACATGACCTATTTAACTCACCTTTTAATAGACCACTGTAATAAGTTAAAACACAAAGTTGGCATATAGATTATAGCTTGTATAATGTATATAGTGTATACGATGGAAAAGTTAACATCTAGATATCCAAAGAAATATAGCTCACTCTTGCTACCTTGGAATTCAACCATAGTAATGAACTAAACCTTGGCATATAAAGCTGTATCTTGCAATCTTTTTCAACCATGGGCAACAACAGAACCTCAGCTTCTCCATCAAAAGAAACTATTACAGCTGGAAAGAAATATGTGTGACTTAAAAAAGTTTACACAAATTTATACCAACAACCCAAGCAGCTGCTAAATGCAAGGAAAACTCCTTAAGAGGACATTTACCAAATCCAAGTTGATCCTTGTACGAAGAGAAATATTCTTTATCTTCCTTTAGTATAATATCTTTAACTAGGGCATCATATGCTTTCCTATCTGCCATTTCTTGGAGCCTTTGGAGGCGATCTGTCAGCTCTTTACTCTGAAAAATTGTATATTTATGAAACTTGTCAGCAGCTATACTACAGAAATGGATCAAAATCATGAAATAGCATTGGAAGAGTCCAAACTACAAATGCATGTATCAATATATTAAAATATTATATAGTATTAAGTTTTAACCTTCTCCCTAGGCTTTGGGCTTGCAAGAACAAAAGTGACACCAGCAAGCAGATTAGAAAGTTGTGGTCTTTGAGAAGGTTCCAGTTGAAACCATATGTCTCTGAGAACCATATATGGAACTTCATCAGAAAAGATGTATTTTTCTGCAGATAAGAGTATTTCAGAAGAATCTGCATTTGAGGATGATGCTGCCTCTTCCAAGAACTTCTGAATAGCCGAATTGCTCTTCAGAACAAGACCATAAGGCTGGAATACCTCACCCATACCTTCCCAATAATAGCATGCCCTCCATGCAATCATCAACAACCCTACAAAATAAAGCATCAAGTTTCTTAGAACTCGTTGTCATCATCGCCTGCTCCAAGGAATTACTATACAAAGAACTTGTGAGCATGCAAACACCTGAAGCTTATATCTTAAAACTGCCATTGTATACTTTACATGTCTTCATAAATATAAGGAATACAAAGAAAGGTCAAACCAATCATGGCAATAAAAAGGTGGAAATAGATGAAAGTACAGGAGCAATAGCAGCATTAACAAGATAAAGATAGACATTGGAGTGTAAATGTATGATACTTATCAGAACTGAGGAGTATACACAAAAGCCACCTGAAACACTCAGATTTTGATAACTTGCAAATTTTCAAGCAACCAGAAATAACATGTCCCCTTCCCATACACTTCAAAAATGATGAAAGCCGGCTTTACATGACAACTTACCTCTTAGTTCAGATAGTATATATGATAACACAAACATAGAAAATAGCAAATGATTCAAAGCTTCAAAAAAGGTTTAGAAAGGATAGGTATGACAAACAATGCCACTTAGCAGAGAATTAGTCATGAGTAGCCAATGAGACAGAGAAGTAAAGGTGATATAATCATAAGCAATTAAATTGATTAATAAATCAAGATGTGAAGCAGAGTTCATTTACAATTAACAAAGGAAGAATTTTTCAGTCACATCAAAAAGTCTTTCACCAGCATGTAGAGGTCAGTTTCTATTTTGCAGCTTACTGTCCCCAATTATTTCATCATGTTGCCAGTTTTTCACTTATTTTTACATACTACCATAGTGTAACTTCAAGCATAAGCAGAATCACTTAATAATAGAACTAGGATTCAATGCATAGTTTATATGTTACCAAAGGAAAGGCTTATCATAGAAAGTGAAACTAATAACTAGATAAGGTTAGCTATTACCAATGCATTTTTTTCCTTATAAAGCCAGCAACAGCAGAACAAATTCCTACTCACTGATTGAATTGAAAAATATTTTACCCAGCATAAAGTTCCCAGAATGGTCTAAGTTTGCCAATTTTCTATCTGTTGAGCTGATGCTGGAGTCAGGATGCTTTTGATACAATGAAACAGGAAACAGCATTTAATTTTCAGTCTGTTGCAGATTGAGAGAATAAAGTAAGAACTCTATGTCAAGTACTTGACAGAAAGTCACTACAACTCTGCAAGCACTCACTAGAAGCTACCTCCCAAGTTTCCAGCAAAATTACTTGCATGACACTTCTGGTTTGTGAGTATTTGGGAGTTCCTAGCAACTTTTAAAGCTATGAAGTAAACAAATCTTGGACAGGATAATTATACACAAAACAAAACTGTTGGAATAATCCTTAAGCATGAAATGAGCAAGGTCCGTGATAAGGTTAGGTGATTCATTTAAAAGTCCTGAAAAAATCTAGCTTCACTAAAATCTTGTGCAATTGGGTAAGATGTTGCTTAACAGCCAAATATTGTCCATTCTGCCTAATGGTACCCCAGCAAGTTTCTTTAAAAAGTTTAAAATTCAGGCATTAACACAGGGCAATCTTATATCCTCCCCCAAGTGTTTATTTAATGGCTGAGGCATTTGAGAAGTACTATCATGGTAGTACCTATGCAGCTAAAGGTACTGGCTAGCAAGTTTAACAATAACTTCCAATGTGGAGAATTTTACACACCTTTAATACGTAAACAACACACTGTTGATTGGGTGCAATTTCATCACTGAAGCACAAAACATTCAGGAAATTTTACTTGGGTATCCGAGGGAAACAGGATATTCAATAATGCAAATAAATCCAAAAAAAATCTTGACTATTAACTTGGATCAGCATATTAGGCCAAGGAAGTTTTTGGGTTTTGATCCAAGTGCTCTACACAGCATTTATCTAAGTATCGCCATCTTCACAAGAAGAAACTTACAGACCTTTGGATAGAAATTTCAAATTATCAATAGTTTTCAATCTAAACTCAGTAACTAGAAGAATAGATGGTTATCCTTTATTAGAAAGTTACAGTTTTTGAAGGTAGCTTTGTAACCTTTACCTACACATGATCTCTATGCTAAAAGCCCCCAGAAGAAATTATAGCAGCAACCCATACATATTCAAAGAAAGTTTATACGGCTAGGAACTGATGATAGATTCAGAATTCCATTATTCATCTGGCACAATATGTCTAGCAACACAAATGGAGTGGACCATGACTGAGGTTAATATCTTTGTCTAATAAAGCACTTTGATCAAAAATTCAAAATTGATTTGAGGATGTATTCAGAACAAGACGGATTATTGATGCAGAATCATGAGAAGCGAATAACTATAAAATAAAGGGCATAGTTTCTTAACCAATGATGTCATGCCCTAGGGCTTAGCTATCTGTAACTTTGTCATTTCATGTTTAAAATCCTAGATATTATCTGAGGTGGAAAGAGATAATATGTCAAAAAAGAGCAAAACATAAATTTCTGGGATGATCACTAGGTCCTCCCTTGTCCCTTAAGTATGATAGTAGACTTAGTGTGATTCCCTGGCTTAAATAGATCATCGAAAACAGTGTGCAGCCCAGGTCATTCCCTGACATAAATAGATCGTTGGCAATAGCATACATAACTACTTTAACGTGGTTCTTGACAGGGTACTATATAGAAAGTGAAAAACTTTGCAGTTACCTAATCTGCCTCAACTCACTCCAGGCAAAGATAAAGTAAATAGAGTTCTATCTTCTTACAATGTTTCCCATACTGATGACAAAGATAAAGTTTTCTGTGGGTTGCTAAAATAGGAGAATATAATATCATGTTTAGATATAACTGGCTCATCTGAAAAATGGGGCAAACAAATATAGATTTTCCATAAAAGAATGTTTGGATCAAAGAAATTTGGCCAAAAACAAATTCAATCTTGTGGTTGGCTGCCCACCCAAATATATTTTACCAAAAGGATATCAAGGAATCTCAATGTGTGTACCATGGATACAGTGGATGACATACAAATACGTTGTGAATTATCCAAATATTTGGTACCTTTTATTAAAAAAAAATCTGTGCAGGGCATCCTACAAGAAAAAATCTTTTGCTAGATAAAACAGGAGAACTTTCACCAACCGGAATGCAAGCAGGCAGCTAATAATAAGCAAGGTTTATCCCTTACAAAAGCATTGCTGCTAATGTAACCAACCAAAGAGGGTATGCTGATAATAAAAATAAATACAAAGAATGGAAAGGTATATTTGCAGGAAACCAAGTATGATGAATTACATTTTGTTTTCATTTAAAATGGAACAAGCCCAAATGAGGGATTTTTTTTTTAATTCGGTAAATTTGACCGAAAGAATATAGTTTTTAGACCAGCAGTTCTTTCAAAATATGACAATAAAGAGAAAGCTTGAATAAGCACAGGTTTTACAGACATATGAGCCAATCAACTGAATTCTGCTGGTAACTAATTAATTAAGATGAAAAAAAAAATTGTACCTTTCAAACACCGTAAATGTTAGCTTGCTGCGAGAATTATGCGGATCCAGAACTCAAAACTGCTAAACGAGTTTCTATACTGTCAATTTCCCTGAGGTTTTTCCATTTCATTCATTTATATATTTCGAACCTTCATCTAATACCAAAAACAATATTTACTCTACATTTGAAATATAAAATTTTTAATCAGAAATAATATTAAAAATATATGTTTTTAAGCAAATAATTATTAAGCCGAGAGGCGTCTACAGTGGCATCCAACAATATGTGTAAAGTTTTTGAAGCTGCATTTAAAACTAGCATACATATATTAAATATTAATATATATAAAATATGCCAAGAGTTATCCTTCTCGAGGCGCCTATTTTATATATATGCTAGTATTATTTTCCAGTTTCCATTTACAAATATTCATCATAGCACAATCAAGCGATTTGAGATATTTGAGCTAGTGTATCTCATAAGTTGCGAGCTTCCTACCATATACATTTCCATTGGGTGGCATAGATTGGGGGTATAGAAATGTTACATTAGTGTGAATGGGAGAGAAGTGGTGCATGCAGGGCACTCTCAGGTGAAGATGGCAATGATAATTTCATTGCCGATCTGCCCTTCTCCATCAATTCTAACTCGCAGCTCTGGCAGAATTGTATTTTCTCGCCGTTGTCGTGGCCGTGTTGCGGCTTATTCTGCTTCCGTGAAGCTATAGGCACTAAGTGGTGGGAACTGGAAGCTGGGAAAGCTCCTGAAATATGTCAAGAGAGGGGATAAGGGGGAAGACTTGTTTGACAAGGAGGAAGAAATGGCAGCTGCGTACATGGCAGTGCCAGAGACCGTGTGGCATTCCTTGGTGAAGGGGCTGTGCGAATGGGGGGATTATGCCTCCACCACCCGAATAGTCAAATGGTTAGGTAAGCACAGGCTGTTCAAGTCTAGCCAGGGGGAGGAGATGATGTACTCCGTAATAATTCATGGCCTCAGCAAAGAGGGCCGACTGGAGGAAGCGCTGAATGTGGCAGAAAGCAGTGAGGAACTGGGATACATAACATACAACGCCCTCATTGAGGCCTGCGCTCATAACGATCACTGTGAAAAATGTCAAGTAGCAGTTTCAACATCATGAGAACCTCAATAAACGAAAGTGAGCTTCAACATGCAACTTCAATGACATATAAAACCAATAATATTTCTGAAACATCCCATGATCCAACAATATAGGCAACTACAAACACAAAAACAACCAAAACATTTCTGGCAGATTTGTATTATTGAAAGTGTATTAAAATAGACTTCCTCCAACAAGCAAACAAAAATCTCACATTTATATTTCATTTTTCAAAAAGACATGTCAAAAATTAATGATCCAAAACTGTGTGGACCCATTTTTAATTAAGATATTCCATGAAACATCAGATTTCAATAAATTAAATCTAGAAGATGAGCTCAAATATCAAAATTTGTATGCTGTATCTTCATAGACTTGTTTGGCCACCTGCCCCCAAGGAAAGTTTTAAGTGGCTACCAATCAGTAGTTACTTCAAGCCACTTTTAACTCAAACTCATTCGGCTGATGGGTGTGTCAAACAACTCACAGTTATTATACATGCTGGCAGTTGAGAGTATTGCAACAACAAAGATTCCCTGAGACTGTAACCAAGTTAATGCATTGGTCCCATGGAATAGAAAAAGGTAACAGGAAAATAGATGCTCCTTCATGCCACCACCAGTCCAGAGCGCATGGGCACAATAGTATTACTAATCTCCTCCCTTCCTCTGACAGACATTTAGCCACAGATGTTAGACCTCTGAGAATCACACAGATGGCTCAGCTCAACTCCTCTTGGCTCCTTTACCAAAGGCCTCCCTCAGATCCATCATTGGTGGCTCAACAGATTCAAAAGTCTTCTTTTAGATAATAATAAGTGACTCGGGGCATATCCATGCAATACTGTGGAATATACATTCAAAAATTTGTTTCCAGTATCATGTATGTCATTATTTCTGCTCATGATATTAATCATTGCATGAGCAACAGGAAATGCTTTATAGCTACATTTATTTAGCTGCTATTATTGATGGAAGTATAAATATGCTAAAAATTCCATCAATACACTGCTGATGTTATCACTAAAACACACTTTAAAGTAACACTCACTGAATTTGTCCATCACGTGTTCATGCATATCATTCGGTTGCAAATTTGCAATTCTAATTTCACTGATCAGAATGTATATCCTTAAAAAACATGCCTGAATTCTAAAATAAGAATCCTAAATATTTATATCTTTACCTATAAATATTCATCAAAATCACATCATAATTGAAATTCTAATTCTTAATTTCTAGGAAGATGTGAAAAGCCCTAATCTGGTAAGCATGGTTTCATCAATATCATATTGCATCCAAGGATTTTCTGGAAAAAAATAGTTTAATTCCTAATGGAGCCCAGAGATAAGCCTGCATGCAACCAACGTTTTTCCCAACTGTTGACATGTCCCCAATCAATACCCAAAAATGCAAAATCACCATTCCTTTCAACTACAGCCAAGTTGCTCTTGGAGGCCAGGGTTTTAACTCTCTAATTTTAAAGTCAAGATCAAACTTGAGTCGTTTAGATTTGAACAAATAGAAGGCTTGGTGATACTTTTTGGCTTCGTTGGATATTATTGTATCCTCCCTCAAGACCAAAATTAACCAAGAACTGACTTACAGACCATTTGATATAACATTCCTCCAAAGCAAAACTCGCCAGAAGCTACATCTCAAGACTAGGGTTTCCAATTATTAAAACCTCCGGCTTAGGCTTTCACCTCTATATTTAACGGCTGCTTCATTTGGAAAATATTCACTACTCCCTTAAAGCCAAAAATTGCCACCAACATATTATTCCCAACATAACTTTAACGGCCGTAAATTTCATCCTCCAAAATAGGGTTTCAAAAATATACTTACCAATTGATCCAACTCGGCAGGAAACTTCTGGGACTTCAAAAGCTTCGCTTCTTTGTTAGAAAATCGAGGGTCCTGGTCGGCAGAAATCCCTTGAATTTCATAAAAAATGAAAAAACCATTGCTCAGATCATCAAGATTTTTACTGAAGAAACCAGAAGACATGCTTTATATATAAATGACAGATAAAACTTTCACAGTTCAGTTTGCTTAACAAATGCAGATTGAAAGGGTTGCAGAGAAATTTTAGTGCGCTGTCCCCTTAAAAATCGTTAAAAAAGAAAAAATTGTAAAAAATAAACTGAATTGGTGAAGGTCTAACTTACCTGCGAATTTAGAGGTATGCAAGTTGAGTGAACAGCACGGGAATGCCAATCGTCTCCGCCTGAGGAAGAGATTATGTCGAGTTCCGAACTCTGCCAAGATGAGCGAGCATAAACCAATAATTTGAACGAAAACGCAGCATCAATTTGCATGCAAGGTTGCTGTCACTAATTTCAGTTACTTCCGTGCCGTCTCCTCTTCCATCACTGCCAGTTGCACGTGAAGTTGCACGTCAAATTTTACATGAATAATTTTTCCTTCACAGACTCTTGGTGCCACTGTAAAACGTCCTACGGGGTAATGACAGGAGTGGAAGTCATCTGCAACTACAGAAGATAAATAAAATCAAAGAAATTTGATGAAACAAAAACAACAAATAAATAAATAAATAATAATAAAAATAAATCAAATATTTGCATAAACTAAAAGAACAAATAAAAATTTGATCACAAAGATAAATCAATAAAAAAGAAAATTAATAACTAGATTTATGCAAATAATAATTATGGTTGAAGTCATTGTTGCAATCTAAATGAAAAAAAAAAGAATTTAGTATTGTAATAGTGAAATTCATATATCTATGTACTTTGCTTTTATAGGTGGTCTAGGTTCGTTTTTTTTTTTAATTCGTAAATATAGTTATATTGATGGTGTAGGTTCATTTTTATTATATTATTTTTTATGTAGATTCTTGTAACTCTCAAACATGTGGAATGGGGTTTCTTACATGTTGATCACTTAGCTCATAGTTTTTAATTGATGGTTTTGTAATATTTTTTGGTGGTTTTGTGTCTTGCTTGGTATATATGAGTAAGTGTCAAGCACTTGGCTAGTGGTATATAGTACGTGGATGCAAGGTTATATTGTTAGATTTACTTTGTGATTAAAGAGTGTTTCTATCTTGTTATTCTTGGTTATGACATTGTAGTATGGTGATATATATATGGTTGCATGTATTTGTGATAGATTTCTAGAATAAAGATATGTTATGTGATTGATCACATGTCAAGAGCATGCCTTAGAAGAGATGGTGAATTTTTCTTCATATAGTACATATAAAGTTATCATTATGTTGTAAACATGCCCATTATTGATATGATGAGTAGTGATTTAGAGGTCATTTTTTTACTCAAAGGGTTTTCCCATAATATAAATGGTATTATGTGTATCAATGTTGTTATATGTTTTCTCTTTTCATTTCTTCATTGTAGTTATTTTTCTAAATGTTATTGACGAGTCACTATGTTGTTGAAATTTCGTTAGATCTACAAAACTTGTAACATTTTCCTTGTATAATTAATGGAGAAATTTTTCTCATTTCCCAGCATCCACCATTCATCGCCTTAGTTCAGATTCAAGGGTATGAAATTGACCTAGATCAATTTTACACAATTGGATCTAAACTCCAAACTTTTAATTTTAACTTTTTGAATTGGACCGACATTCCCCTCCCTCACTAGTCATTATGAGTTGAATAAAACAAGAGTTGTTTCAAATTGCACACTAAGATGGTGTATTTAAGGACATGCTCTAGTTTATTTGCACATCATCTAAGATCATGGAGGATAATTCATTTGAGATAATCATAGAGCATCCTAATTGCATCGCCATCATCATCATCCTAGACTTATTGTATGCTTCCATGCTATGTTTTATATTTATTATTATTAAAGATGTTTATCTAAGGGCTTGACCAAACGAGAACTTTTTTTTGCCTAGTAAATTCACAAATGATGTCTCTCAACAACATCCCACTTCAAACATTTATATAGTCTAGATTGAGGTAAATCACTTTTAATCAACATATTCTAGATAAATTATTTTCGTAGATGAAGTTTGTATTCATGTGCTAGATCGACTTTTATGTGTAGAAAGATCATATTTGTAGGCCTAGCATTGAACCTAATGATTGGTATATATCCCGAAGTCATCATTTGATAGATAGAAATTTCCCAATATAATGGTGAATTAATTTGTAGCATCTATTAGAACCTTTTCTTTATCAGATTGGGAGCTAAGTATATTACTTTTATTTGAATAATGTTTAATTAGCACAATGATTTTAATATTTACAGTAATATCAATTATCAATCATAACTCTAAATCCATGGGTATTATCATTGGTTAATTATTTTCCCTAGGTAAATTATAGTAAAAACATTTATTTTCAATTAGATAAAAAAAATGGTGAGCCCAACTTCCTTACACCCCTAGGGTTTATTCCTTCTTTATTTTGTATTTAATGTTTTTTATTGTATTAGGCTTTCATTTCAAATTTGATTATGTTATACCCTTAATCTTAGAGTGTGTATAGGGTTACGAGTAGTTAGCTTGTCGCTACCTTAACCCTTAATTAAGTTATATTATCATTATTATATTCTTATTTAGTTATTTAGGTTGACCTAGGACTTATGCATTGCTTTCTAAGTTGGCCTAGGTGATATCCTAGGCATAATTAGATTATATAGAAGGTAATGAGTCTCATTTGATCATCAAATGGTGAATTATGTTTCATTGGAAATATTTGGAGATTTGTCCCCTTAAAGTGACTTGGTATTCTCAATTATTATCAAGTATTAGAAAAATATTTCATATCATATTACTCTTTTGTGTAATTTATTTCATTAGAAGTGGTATCAAAGCATGATCTTGGCACCATGAAGGCAAGGCATTTTTTCAATTTTGGAGGTCATTTTGGGAAGCACATATCTCTTAGATTTTGGAAATTATTATTTATTTTTTGAGGTTTTTTCAAGAACATATTGAGGCATATACATTCCAAAGTTTAGAGAAATTGGATTCGAACTAAGTGATTTACTACAAAATTAGGGTTTCTACAAAATTTGTTTGGGAAGTACATATCTCTCTAATTTTGGTCAATTTTTTCTTTATTTTTTAGAGTTGTTCAAGAACACATTGAAGCATCTATAGTAAATTTTAAACAAATTGGAGAAAAATTAAGTGATTTATTGAAGAATTAAGGTTTCCAACAAATTTGCTCTCAAGGCTACAAATCAACTATTTTTTTGGCATTTTTTCTTGGAAAGAGATGTCTAGGCACGAGTAAGTTACATTAAAAATTTTAGATCATTTAAATTTTATTTGTGTGGTTTATTATAAAATTATTATTTTTCTATCATGACTAGGCCTACCACAAGAGGCAAAAATAATGTTGTCACACCTAGAAAATCTACAAATAAAGATGATGTAGTAATTAATGATATTACTCCTAATGATGAAATTAACAAGGTTAAAGAAGAAGTTGATGAGAAATAAACAAGTTCTATTAACAATTGTTGAGAAATTCAAACTCTAAATCCAAAAATAACTTCAATGGATGAGATACAAGGCTTGGACAATAGCAACATGAAAATCTAAAACTTATATGCAAATCTAAAAATGAAGTTGCCTTAATATGGAAATACCATGATTAGATTCATCTTATTTATGATGCTAAAAAACAACTAGCATAACATGCTTAATTACACCACCTTATGTGAACTTATAACAGTAATATATAAAGAATAACATCACTATAAAATAGCAGCAATGAGGCACAAATTAGCAACACAAGAGCATCACATAACACAAGATTTACATGGAGAAACCCTTGCGGGAAAAAAAAAACTCCACCAAGAAGAGAGGCCAAGTATGTATTGTCTTCAAACAAATGAGATTACAATACAATCACTTCCATTCTCCTCTTATCCTCCAACATGGAAGTACCTGTGCACCTATGAACAACCTCCTTATGCCACAACCTATCCTTGTACCTACAATGAAACTCTACATCCAACTACATCTCATTTTTTCTACATTCAAGAGGTTGAATTTATAGATGTGTGAAGACATCTTAAGACCCAAACAAGGCTCCCAAATATTACCCTCCATTCCAAACATCCCAAACCCTTAGAATACCTCCTTGGAATGTGAAAGGACATCATTTTTGGCTCCAATAATTTCCCTCCAAATTGGGTGCCCAAACTTGAGAGATAAACATTACATTAAATACAATAAATGATGGAATACCAAGAGACATTTGTTGCCTCATTCAAAGATCCCACTTGGAGAATCCCAATAGTCACTCATTTATCCTTTCCTTATCTTTTATTATCCCACTCTAGGTGTCCACATATGAGGAAAACAATATTAAATATTTATGTCCACAACTCACCTTTATCATTGCTAGTGAACCCATCACCCCTTATGAATATATTGCAAACAATGGTGAGAATTAATATTATAAAATATTTTCCCAATACACCCTAAGTGCCTAGAGACACTTTCCAAAGATGTTGTAACCGTGACATAGGATTTATAAGTTGGATGGCACCTTAATCCTAACATTCTCCCACTTAACATCAACATTGTAAATACACCCATAAGAATCACAAACAAGGGGAAAACATCACTTAGCCAATCATGTACCATATGAATCTTCACCATGCTCTCATGATCCAACAAGATACCTACAAAAATAACCATGATACCCATCATCAAGCAAAAAACTCCTTCACATCCTCTAACATGCCACCTATGGAAGAAAAAAGGAGAATGCCAAGGTGAAACGTATCAACTGTCACTAAAACCTACACCAATATTTACATGAACACAAGCATAAAATTCAAATGATAGCAAAGGCTCTAATTAGTTGCCTTACTCATACCAACTGGAATAGAAACCAAAAAAAAATTGTAACTCATCCAAGCTAACAATACCTCAAACCAGGGTATATAAAACATAGTTAGAACTTCATTCCATCAACATATCAACAATCTATAATCATCCATCCTCATGTCTCAATGCAACATACGAATATACAAATGACCACAGACAAGGCCAACTAACAAATCCTACATAGACACCAAAATAATCTCATGGATATAGACATTCCACATTTGAGTCATCCGACTACAACCAATAGGTTGTACACACCTACAAATTACATAACTCATGGATCTCAATCCAATGAAGCATGCAAACTCATCACATCAGTAATCAATAAACTAAGATATCAAAGAGGATAACCAAATATATATCCGAAAAATCCAATTGCATGAGTAATGTCAAATTTGAAAATAGATCAAGGCATATCAAGTCTATCTATAGTACTTTACATAGAGGATGTGGCTAATTCCTCTATTACATAGTACTAAGGAAACTTACAATGATATGCAAATCCTATAAACAAATATGCTACAATGCCTCTCTCACCATTAGTCCGCATAGCTCTCCTAAGTTCTTCACACTCAACCATATGAATGCAAACATCCAGGAATAATGCCATGACCAAAGAGAGAACCTACAAATCAAATAATATCCTTGTTCCACACTAGCATGTACCAGTTTTTGTAATGTAAGATCTCCTTCACCATTCCCAAACTAAAAGGATATCAACATCTAAATTCAAATCAAATAAAAACATGGCAGTGATAGATATAAACCTCTCATACCAAAGGTAGATCAAACCAACCAATCATTCCCACAATAAATGGAATATTCCAAAAGCCATGAACCATTTCTTGTACCTCTCCAAATAATTCCTCAGAACTAGATCCATAGTTGAAGACCAAAACAATGAGAACAACAAAAATCCATAAACCATGCATCTTCTTCTTAACAAGTCTTTAGAACATTTATATTCAAGACTAACTCATATGAGAAGACAAGATACAAAATAAACAATGCATCTACTATTCAGGTGGGAAATACCTCTCATATCATTCACCTGCTGAGTAGACCAAGAGTGCAATACAATATTGTCCTATGCACACAACATCGAGAAATGAAAATCTTCTCTTTAGGTCCATAATAGATTCACATCCATAACCAAGTGCAGGCTCCTCGATCTTTCTGTTGAAATCCTTGTCAAAGAGTAACCATCACAACATATGATCCCATAAAAAATAGATCTCTTAGAATCACCCAAGTCTCTCTAGTCTCCATGAGCAACCACAAATCAATCCATACCAACTTCAAATGCAACCTTGCAAAATCAAGAAGCTCCAAGAAAATGATTCATACTCAAAACCAAAAAGAACAAACAAGACCATTGCCAAAATTATAGCTATAGAATTAGGAACATATCTTGACATCATGATCTAACATCCCCTCCTAGGAGATCACATAAAAATAACCATCCATCATCAAATGATGAATCAACATCACTACCAAAGCTTCCATTGAACTGTGTAACCAAGCTCTCTAAGCATCATGATAACAATCTCCTAACTAAATATCCTTCATGGCCCCAACACAATCAAAGAACTCAATAGTGCCATGAGCTCCCAAAAGGTAAAGTACAACCACAATCTCCAAACCAAGAAGATACCATTGCCACACATCTTTTGTCAATTTAACCAAAGATGTCATTAAGCTCTCACTATAATATAAATGCATAATCCTAGAGCTCCTAATAACACCAACAACCATCGCAAAAGACCATACAACTTATAATCAAATATTATCCATGGATCACAACACACTATAGAAACAATAGATTAGAACCAAAATCTTGAAACAAAGAATATAGAACACATGATGTAATTGCATAAAGCTCCCACTAAAAGTAATATCAAGTTATACATGGAATCAGACCAATATCATTGCCAACACCCTACTGAAAGTGAATAAAGATTTTCATGCACCATAAACTACTGCTATAGATTCAAATGAACAACTATATCAGGTGCTCCCAATAACCATCTCTCACTGTAATAAGCATACCAATGTAATAATGGTGACCAAGAAATTTTCCTACCAAACAAAATCCACATCAGACAACTTTATAAGATCTGCACATATGCAACATCTCAAAGGAGAAATACATAATCAATGGTCCAATCTCAAATAACTAAAAAATAGATTCAACCCCTCATTAGCATCATATAGAACATAGATAATCATGTATAACATGTGGATTTTCAAGACTCAAACACCAGAATCAATGCTATATCATATTTCCAAACAAACCCACATAAGAGTAACCATGGATCAATAAGAACCCTCCAAGCAACCATGCAATCTTGTAATTGTCTTCATCTGGAACACTTGAATACAATCTCATCATAGATCTACATACCATAGATTTATGTTAACATGTAAAACCTACAAAACCATCTTTGTAAATATGAAATCCATTTAACTGTGCCTAGACATTCACATAAAACATGTCATCTGAATAATGGAATAAACACAAATCTACAAACCTTGACTAAAACCAACAATAAACTACAACCCAATAGGAAAAACCAAGTTATCTAGGAGCTTATAGCATATGAAACATATTAGCTCCACAACTCACAAAGAGGTTAGTGGCTTATCTTTCAGTTCTTTTATGTAACAAAGGGCTAAAACCATGAAGCCAACATAAGCACTCCATTTTGTAGTCCAATCAAGAGTATTTTTCCATGTGACTAGGATGTCTCTACCTATCCAACATGAACACCTTCTTATTGCACATAACCCAATAGGTAAAGGAACAAAACCACCAAACAAGAGGATACACACATATTGTCAAGCAAGAGCTCTAAGTTACCGAAACATAACTAAATCCATAAAGATCCATAATCATGAGCTTTCGATGCCCAATATATATCATATTGACAATATCCATAGTTTCCAATCTCACAAATATTAAAAAAAAAGTTAACTCTTAGAACATTCATGATTGTCCCACAAGCCTTCTAACAACCTCCAATTCCTTCTAACAAATTCCCACAACCATGCCAAGCTAAAAAATAAAAAATAAGGAATACCCAAAACCTAGTTCACCTTAAGCTCTAATACCAAATGATGAGAAATAAATAGGTTCTATTAACAATTATTGAGAAATTCAATCTCTATCCAAAAATAGCTTCAATGGATGACATACAAGGCCTGGAAAATAGCAACATGAAAATATGAAACTTATATGCAAATTTGAAATTTAAGTTGCCTTAATATGGAAATACCATGAATAAATCCATCTTCTTTATGATGCTAAAAATCAATTAGCATAACATTTTTAATTACGCCACCTTATGTGAACTTAGAATAGTAATATATAAAGAATAACATTACCATAAGATAGTAGCAATGAGGCACAAATTAGCAACACAAGAGCATCATATAACACAAGATTTACATGGAGAAACCGTTATGGAAAAAAATCCACCAAGAAGAGAGGCCAAGCATGCATTATCTTCAAACAAATGAGATTGCAATACAATCTCTTCCATTCTCCTCTTAGCCTTCAACATTGTAGAACCTATGCACCTATGAACAACCTCCTTGTAACAACCCTGGTGTTCTACTCAGTAAAATTTCAGAATTTTCACCCCAAGTGAATGATCCATGATGCCATAAAATAGCAATATTTTTTTTATTTTCCAAAAGAGATCAAATAATCATAAATAACATAACAAATTCCAAGCATTGATTTCATTTCCAATATAATTCCATATATTACAATTTTTCCAAAGTTGTATACAAAATACATACACAGCTCAACCGAGCTTCAAAGCAATAGATATAGATGGTCCAAGAATCTCCTTTCAAATCTTGGTCACCTACTGAGGAGGAGAAGCATCACTCAAACCCTTTTCTGCCAACCATAGACTCAAATGTGGTCCCCTACACATCTATCATCTGATAGATGGCCCTACCCTTCAATGAAGAGATTGGTAGATTAACCTCATAATGACAACCACTTTAAGCTTAGTGTTGTGCCCTATATAACTAAAAATTGTAGATACCACAATCCTAAACTAGCATGCATAAAAGGAACACAGTGAATTGAGAGTGGAGCCAAGGAAATCACACTACTTTGGCCAAAGTATTCTCACTCAGTATTTCGAGTGATAGTCATCCTATCCACATACACTACTCTAGCTCAATTTGATTTTAGGCCATTACAATTTATGCATAGGCAATTTCCTTTGATAGGTAATCATTAACCTCAAAAATAACATATTCCCCTTTTCCAAAACACAATGGTTTCTCTACCAATAAAGCATAAGCATAAGTTACCCCCTTCGATGGATATTCTAATCTCAGGTATAACATATGAGCTTTCTAATTATACAATCTACTTAGCATAAACAACTTAACAAGTTATTCCCATTTCAATTCACAAAGATACTTCTCTCATGTATTCACATATACAAGCTATTCCCTTCACTATACAATCTAATCCCAAGAATAACCTATTCCCTTCAATGGACAGTCTAATCCAAGGTATAACTTTATAATCTAAAGTATAGCTACATAACCTTCATCTTATCATAGAATAAATATTCATAAGTAACTGATTCCATTCATGAATATATCACAACAATAAGTGATTCTCATCAAGAGAATGATCTCATTAATAAATGATCTCAATCGAAGAGAAATCATACCAGTAAATGATTCTATTTGATAGCATAATCTCCTTAGTAAAAAGGGTTATTCAAGGAGTAGAATCTTGTCAACAATATGACTTAATATCAAGAGTATAAAGCAACCAATCAAGTAACACCTTAAACTCAATAGGTAATCCTATATATGGCTTCAGTTAAATAGTTGTTCCAAAACTCAAGTGATCAACTTAATCACATAAGTGATTCTCAACCATGGTATATCCTAAACCCAGGATAAAGTCAACAATCATCCATCAGTCTAACCATGTAGGTTAATCTAAGCCAATGTGTTCCAAACAAAGATCAAATAAACAACCCAACAAAGTAGGTAATTCTTAACCTAGGGTTTCAATCAAATATAAAAGTTCTCAACCCAAATACATTACTCTCAACCTCGAGTTTCAATCAATAATAAAGTAATGATCAAGTGATCATTTAAGTATAGATTAGCAATATGATGTCTCTTCCTATCATATCTTTCATACTATCATTGTTGATGTTTTTCTAAACCTTATCATTCCTAAGGTTTCCTAGCGTTATAAGCTAACAGTGTCAAGCCACTTCATGACATTGATACATTTCATATTATACATGTAGTGTAGACTATCTATGTATAGAAACATCATCATTTGAATTCTCATATAGGGTTTATTAAAATAATAACCCAATAGATGGGATTCTCAAGCAAGTATCAAACAATATCATGCAAGTAAATTTGTATCAAATAACTTCTTAAGCTATTCATGCTTCATAAATCCTAGTATATAATACTATTAATAACATTCACTCCTTAATATGGAGTATGTACAATACTCATAAGGAAATCATAACATTCATGATTATTTTCCTTTCTAAATAAGAAAATAGATCATTGCTCTATTTCAAGCAATCTAATGCATTTCCAAATAATTCAATCAAGGCATTCAATCTTTCATAAAATAGATAAAAGATAAAGAGAGTAGAAACTCATGTATGTTATATGCTATAACCAATTGAACCATCAGTTCCTTAATCAAGCCCACTCCAAGAATTAGCTTTGCAATTCCCTTCAATTCCTTAATTCCTCACAATAAATCTCACACTAGAAGCCTTACAACTCTCTCACAAAGAAACTCTCAGCTCAAGCAATAATATCTTAGATAAGAAATATAGTAGTTTTTCAAGTGAATGCATATCCAAATGAGGTAAGAGTGCCTCATATTTATACCCAAAAACTAGTAACCACAAGCTAGAAACTAGGCTAGCAAATTGACACTTCTTAGTTCAGCTCAATTGAATCAGTAAGATATCCAAAATGTGGCAGATTCCTATCACAATACTCATCAAAACATAATAGCAAGTTGACTCTTTGCTTGGCAACAACATGTTGAATAATTCATACTTGCACATGCTCTAATCTGGAAATTGTTTTATAGGTTTACGAGACTTCTATTCAATCATTGAGTTCATAATATGGCACCAACAATTCACCACATTCCCTAATATTTAGCTTGCTATTTCATAAAAGAATAAGTCAATATACTTATTGGCTATGTTTTACTTAGCTAACTTGGTCATTGCCAAAGCATTCGAAACTTAACCAATGAGTCGACTTCCCTTTTTATAGCTTTGTTTTACTCCTTTACACTACACGTTGCTTGTGTATAGAGCACATCACTATAAATGTTATGCTTTATTCATTAAATATAGGCTATATGCACCAAATATAAGTTTATGTGTTATCCTCACATTTTACCAATGGTAGTATATGCAGTTAATCATTTATCATTGTGCTTTTAGTATGAAGCGTTATATCTATGTTATATCAGCCATATTTATCTCATTCAAAACATTTTAAAAGCACTCTATCTTTATTCATTTTTGTGCTATATGCATTGGATAGAGACAAGGTATTGCTAGCTTAATTAAGCCTTGATGTCAAATATGGTTGCATTATATATATATATATATACATACACACACACACACACACACACACACACACACACACACATATATATATACATACATACATATATATATATATATATATATTGCCATATTCTTTATATACACACACACAGATATATATATTTCCTCAAATTATCGAAAGTATTAATTGTCAATTAATACCTAAATATAATCATATTCATTTGTTTACCAAACTCATACTTCCACTATCGTTCATAGTGTGTGTGTATATATATATATATATATATTGATATCATTCTCATTCAATTGATATACAAAGAAGAGCATATACTCATTAACAAACAAGTTCATCAAATAAACCATTGGATATACAAATGCATATATCCATGTTATCATTTATCCATAAACAATACCATATGTATATATCTACACACACACACCCACACACCCACACATATATATATATACATATCGTTGTGCTTGTATGGATACGCCATCACATCATCCATATGCGTATATCAAGATGTGTGTATATATGTATATATGCATATACATTTTTTCATACATATATCATGTTACTATTTCATATCAACATAAATATATTCATATCCTCGTCAACATGCATATACATTAAGTATGTATATACACATATATATATAATTGATTCCCCATGCAAGTATGCTCGTACGTATTTCTACTCATTTATATGCGTAAACACAATTATGCTCTCATGCATGAGTCATTATATATATACATATCTACATGTATAATTTTAATGTACATACAAATCGACATAAAGACAACTATTCACAAAGCACAAAGACTCAAAGATTCAATCACAATAACTTGAAATCAAAGACATTTCTCAAGCATTTCAACCTATCCTCAAAGGTTACTTACTTGGTTCCAACCGACCCAACTCAACTTAGACCAACTAGGGTGTGAGTGTGTGTAAGATTAGTTAGGTTTCATTAAGGGTTACTCAACCAATCACTTCTCCTGAGAGATACTTCCCCTCCCTTTCAGAGGATTGAATTTGTTCCTACAACTAGCTTAGTACAACACCAAGGTGGTTAGACGTTCATAGTAAATCCATTTGCATCATAACACATTTGTATCAACAATGAATTATAATGTTCATATTTTAATATATAACATTCCACTAATTCAAAACATATTCATTCTTTTGAAATCAATAACATCTTATTGCATATTCACATATTTCATTTACCTAACAAACATATTGAAGTCACAATTTGCATGTATCAACATTTTCACTCATAATGGTAAAAGTAACTTGGTAACTATGAAACGGGATGTAACATACTTCACCTCTTGTGAATCATCATCCTCATTGATTTAAAGCACTTTAAACATATAGATAGGGTCAAATAAAGGTGTTACTTACCATTTCCAAATCATTTAAGAATTATAAAATAATCTTCCCTCGTAACACCACTCCTTACAATCTCATCCTTCTTGGATCTTACAGTGAGTGACTCTTGCTAACACATAGGGGGAACTTGTGTGCTTTACGCATACTTTCTCTCTCAAAGAGCTTATATTTTATAATCACATTACCTCGTATGTTCATCTCAAGTACAGTAGTAACTGTATACCTCATGACACCTATGTCACATTGACTGGAAAAACACGTTCTCATTGGTTAATAATTTTATCCTTAGTGTAACCCAGATAGATAAGGAATTTTGGTGTATTGTACACTACACTGTGGGTCCCATCATTTTCTTTGGTATTTACACCATTGGACAACTCAAAATCCAAGACCATCCATCACTGACTCAACCATTTTCCTTAAGCATAAACTTGCTTACTAATTCAAACTTTGTATTAATCAAAGTTTTTTTTCCATGATCCTTTCGATCTACTATTCTATTTGACAACCTTTCTAGTCTAAGGTTAACCCTATTTCTTAGCCTATTTAAGCTTAATAGAGGTTCAACCCTTCTTTCCATATAACTGACCAAATTTCAACGATATAAGTATTCTTCAAATTCTCCAAGATTTGGTTTATCCCCTTTTGCCTATTTGGCTATCTTAAAATAATATAACCTTCTCAGGGACACTAAGCAACTACTTCACGCAATATATTATTTAGGACTGAAATCCTATAAATCAAAATTTCCAACTAGCTTTGATTACCTTGGTGAGTCTATCCACGATAACATTTATGTCAATTCCATTGACATAAAAAGATTAAACTATTCCAATGGTCTACCAATTTCTCACTGGAATCTCAAGAGAGTATACATGTCCTATAGATAACAACATCATGTCATCATTTACTGGCATACTGGACAATAACTTGCTACATACTTTGTAGCATCTTACTCTATCTCTTTGCAGATTATTGTGGTTCCTCATTCGAAAAACAATTGTCATTCCAATGCCCTGAATATGACATCAATTTCCTCATTTCATTCCTTAATCTCCCAAAATTTTGGGTACATAGGTTCTTTTCCGATCCATATTAGCCTATTCTGACTAATTACAAACCTATTTTGTGGACTCATGCCACATTTGATTCTTAAGTAAAATGGTTAGATATTTTACGAAGATGAATATCCTTCATCATAGGACATCCATACCTTGGATTTATTTTGTCCTTTGATCATTTCCAAAGATGTAATCCAATTTTCAGCTCAATATAACTTTCTTGATGAGCATTTGTACTAATTCATGTAACAATCCTCGTTTAAACATGTTGGTTCCCAAAATATATCAAATTTAATTACATACCTAATTACCAAGCACGAATGTTTCTCAATGACTCAAAATCACAAGTATTTAGATCTTCATTGTGTGTGCCTGGGGTACTTTATCTAAGTAAATCCACTCTCTTTCTTCCCCCCTTAGTGTTTCCACAATATTAGTTCAACTCAAAGTTGAACTCTTAGCAAACATTTTCTTTCCTAAATTGATTTAACATTCCTCATGTTGTTTGGATTTTGAAAGTTGATTGACTATTACTTTCCTTTCTTACCCTCCATGGTATTCCTTGAATATACTTATTCATAAAATTGGATTCATCATTTATCTCTAATTTGATAGATTCAACAATTGGATCATCAATAAAGAGATCTTTTGAATAATCAACAACTTTACAAGCTAAGAGGCATTCTATTGTTCCAATTCCTTTTGGAACCTCTAAACATAAGTTTATTTTTGTTGACAAGTTGGTGAGTTCAATTTACACTTCAACCAAACTATATACTACCCGAACCTTTGTTAGGCCAATCCGATTTACCCTTCTAGGTTTCTTTCTCACAATCACCTTTCCAAGTGACTTTGTCACAATTCTTGGTAACTTTATTTTTTCATAACCTTAAGCACTCTAAAGTTGCTTGGTTTCTTTTCCTCATCTTAATCAGAACTCCAAATTGATCTTGCCAATTTTAGTTGGTGGAACCATGTCCACTTCTTTGATTATTTCATTTCTGACCATTTTGGTCTCTATCCTTATTCCAAGGTACTAACTCTTCTCACAAAATCTTAGCTTTGTTCAAAACCAATTTTTTTCACAGGTTATCCAACCTCTTGGATACCTCCTTTGTTGATTTGGATTCACAAAATGTTTTTGATTAGGGGGAAAGTAGGTTTTGAATGGACCTAAAACCATTTACAACAGATTTTGAGGGGACCCGAAACCCATACAAAGATGATCAAGCTGCCCAAAGAATAGAATCAATAACACCTAGCAACAAAACAAAGAAACAACCAACAAAATAACCAATAAGAACCAAGATTACAGGATCCTGAACCCCTTGGTTTTGATGGGACCAACAACCCACTACAACAAGGTTTTGGCAGGGACCTTAAACCTAGAACAACATTTCTGCAGCTCCATCCAAATTGAAACACCATCCCACAAAACCACCTCCATAGGATAGGCCCTCCCTCTATAGGGGAGGAAGATGTGAGAACTCCAACCACCAAAGCAACCCCACTCCAGCGTTAACCAACTCCACCTCAAAAGGAGCTGGCACCACCTCAACAAGAACACGCAACGAAGAAGAGGAAATTCAACTGGACCAACAACATACAACTCCACCTCAAAAGGAGTAGGCTCTACCTCAACAAGAGCAGACTTCACCTCAAGAGAAGTCAACACCAGAAGAGTCCAACCAAAAGAAACCACTTTGGAAGAGAAAGCGCTTGCAGCAACCTTAGGTGATAGAAGAGACAAAACCTAGAAAATAGACTTACAGTCAGCCCACCACAAATACCCTAGAGCCAACAAAAAAATCAGCTCCCAATGTCTCAGCCAAACCCAAGGAAAAGAAAATCCCCCTCCAAGTGAGTCTAAGAGGGAGATCACAGAAGCACCATTTAGGATCCAAGAAGAGTTCACCTTAAGCCAGATGAACACCAAAAATAGCTGGGTTTGAAAGCAAAACAATAAGAGCCACCCAGTAGACAAAAAGAGCTCAAGCCAATCAACAAAGAACCCAGAGCCTAGCCAGAAGAACAAATTTGCTAACAACAACCGCAGATCAGGGACCAAAGTCCTCAAACCACCCACAGCCAAAGAGAGCAACAACTTGCAAGAGCCATAAGGGAAAACCCGAGCCACCCACAACCAAGAGAACACCCAGGAGCAAGGAGGACTCAAGATGAGAGGAGTCATCGAATGGACCAACAATAAAAGAGCACGAGCCACCCTAACATGTCATTTAGGGCCAAAAAAAGGCCAATCCAAAGGTAGAGCAACCACCAAGCTAGTAGAGGAACTCACTAGCTGCAACAACAATGAAAACCCCAAATAGGCCACAACAACGAGAAAACAAGAAAAATGAGACACCTTAGAAACTGAGGCATCCCACACCAAAATAAAGGAAGGAAGAAGAACCTCCTAAGCGGAGCCAGACTCCCCAACAGAGAGCCACCAAGCAGGAAGTGGCCAAAATCGAAGGAGGACTGAACAAAGGTAAGGAGGAGAACAAGCCAACACAAGAAGCACCCAAGCTCTCCTACTACACCAAATAGGAGCAAAGATAGGCCCCTTCAACCACCGAACCTCCACAAAAAAACCAAAGCAACCCAAATTCCACTACAAGGATAGCAACAAGGAAAAAACCCACTACACCTACCAAGATCCACAACACTAAGACAACCCACGAACACCAACATAGCAGAGCCCAAGGAAGAAGAAACCAAGCAGAAAGAAAACCCCAAAAGAGGGGCACCAGCAGAGCCAAGCCCAAGCCACAAAGGGAAAAGCCAGAGGAAACACACCATAGAAAAACCCCACAGTCGCAGCCACAAAGAGCATGGCCACAACCGCAGAGAGAGGAGGCAAAGATGCCTCCAACAAACATGCATCTACATCATCATCTTCATCCTCTCCATCGCCTGACCCATCCTCCAACTCTGACGCATCTTCAACACAGTTCAAAATCGCTCCTCCAGAACTCCCACCCATCCTTCTGCGTTCTCTTGTATTCTCCTATTGTTAATCTAGATTCACAAAATGTTGACTTTCTACTTTGATTCAAGTTTCCATTTTATGCCAATAATGCATACTCATAGATTCATAGTATTCTTACTAAATCCAATAATCCTTGACTCTTTACAACTATAGGTTGCTACCAATAAGAGATATTACTTCAACTTTATCTCTCCCACAAATTCATTTAGCTATTTCATAGGGTGAAGGTACATATTGGCTATCCTTCATAACCTTCCTACATAACTTGATTATATAATCTCTCTACAATCCAAGGGGGTGTCATAATGAGTTGTTCGTTTAGGAGTTTTCAACTCCAAGGATGATTCTTCCCTAGTCCCAAACTTAAAAAATTTTCCTAGAATCTTATCTTCCTTCTCATTTCCCTTAGTTCTTTCCTCTTGCCATCTTGGCATAAGAAATTTTCAACCATTATCTTCCAATAAGGTTTACATTTAACTTACATAATGAGCTCATAGGTTCCATTGAACCTGGTAGCTCTGATACCACGTGTAGCAACCTTGGTGTTCTACTCAGTAAAATTTCAAAAATTTCACCTCAAGTGAATGATCCATGATGCCATAACATCTATGCAATAATTTTTTTCCTTTCAAAAAGAGATCAAATGAGCATAAATGGCATAACAAATTCCAAGCATTGATTTCATTTCCAATATAATATTCCACATATTACAATTTTTCCAAAGTTGTATACAAAATACATACACAACTCAACCGAGCATCAAAGTAATAGATATAGATGGTCTAGGAATCTCCTTTCAAATCTTGGTTGCCAACTGAGGAGGAGAAGCATCACTCAAGCGCTTTTCTGCCAACCATGGACTCAAATGCGGTCCCCCGCACATCTATCATCTGATAGATGGCCCTACCCTTCAACGAAGAGATTGGTAGAGTAACCTCATAACTACAACCACTTTGAGCTTAGTGTTGTGCCCTACATAACTAGAACTTGTAGTCACTACAATCCTGAACTAGCATGCATAAAAGGAACACGGTGAATTAACAGTGGAGCCAAAGGCAATCAAACTACTTTGGCCAAAGTATTCTCAATTAGTATTTCGAGTGATAGTCATCCTATTCACATACACTACTCTAGCTCAATTTGACTTTAGGCCATTATAATATATGCATAGGTAATTTCCTTCAATAGGTAATCATTAAACTCATAAATAACATATTCCCCTTTTCCAAAACATAATGGTTTTTCTACCAATAAAGCATAAGCATAAGTTACCCCCTTCAATGGATATTCTAATCCCTAGTATAACATATGAGCTTCCTAAGTCTACAATTTACTTAACATAAACAACTTAACAAGCTATTCTCATTTCAATTCACAAAGATATTTCTCTCAAGTATTCACATATACAAGCTATTCCCTTCACTATACAATCTAATCCCAAGAATAACCTATTCCCTTAAATGGATAGTCTAATCCCAGGTATAACTTTATAATCTAAAGTATAGCTACATAAGCTTCATCTTATCATAGAATAAATATTCATAAGTAACTGACTCCATTCATGAATATATCACAACAATAAGTGATTCTCATCAAGAGAATGATCTCATTAATAAATGATCTCAATTGAGAGAAATCATACTAGTAAATGATTCTATTTGAGAGTGTGATCTCCTTAGTAAAAAGGGTTATTCAATGAGTAGAATCTTATCAACAATATGACTTCATATCAAGAGTATAAAGCAACCAATCAAGTAACACCTCAAACTCAATAGGTAATCCCATCTATGGATTCATTCAAATAGTTGTTCCAAAACTCAAGTGATCAACTTAATCACATAAGTGAGTCTCAACCATGGTATATCCTAAACCCAAGATAAAGTCAACAATCATCCATCAGTCTAATCATGTAGATTAATCTAAACCTATGTGTTCCAAACAAAGATCAAATAGTCAACCCAACAAAGTAGGTAATTCTTAGCCTAGGGTTTCAATCAAATATACTTCTCAACCCAAATATGTTACTCTCAACCTAGGGTTTCAATTAGTAGTAAGGTAATGATCAAGTGATCATTTAAGTATAGATTAACAATATGATGTCTCTTCCTATCATATCTTTCATACTATCACTATTGATGTTTTACTAAACCTTATCATTCCTAAGGTTTCCTAGCGTTATAAGCTATCAGTGTCAAGTCACTTCATGACATTGATACATTTCACATTATACATGTAGTGTAGACTATGTATGTATAGAAACATCATCATTTGAATTCCCATATAGGGCATATTAAAATAATAACCTAATAGATGGGATTCTCAAGCAAGTGTCAAACAAGATCATGCAAGTAACTTTGTATCAAATAACTTCTTAAGCTATTCATGCTTCATCAATCCTAGTATATAATACTATTGATAACATTCACTCCTTAATATGGAGTATGTACAACACTCATAAGGAAATCATAACATTCATGATTCTTTTCCTTTCTAAATAAGCAAATAGATCATTGCTCTATTTCAAGCAATCTAATGCATTTCCAAATAATTCAATCAAGGAATTCAATCTTTCACAAAATAAATAAAACATAAAGAGAGTAGAAACTCATGCTTGTTATATGCTATAACCAATTGACCCACTAGTTCCTTAATCAAGCCTACGCCAAGAATCAACTTTATAATTCCCTTTAATTCCTCAATTCCTCACAATAAATCTCACACTAGAAGCCTTACAACTCTCTCACAAAGAAACTCTCAGCTCAAGCAATAATATATCAGATAAGAAATACAACAATTTTGCAAGTGAATGCGTATCCAAATGAGGTAAGAGTACCTCATATTTATACCCAAAAGCCAACAACCACAAGCTAGAAACTAGGCCAATAAATTGACACTTCTCAACTCAACTCAATCGACCCAACAAGACATCCAAAATGTGGTAGATTCCTATCACAATACTCATCAAAATAGAACAAGTTGACTCTTTGCTTGACAACAACATGTTGAATGATTCATACTTGCACGTGCTCTAATATGGAAACCAACTTACAAGTTTAAGAGACTTCTATTCAATTACTGAGTTCAAAATATGGCGCCAATAATTCACCACATTCCCTAATATTTAACTTGTTGTTTCATAGAAGAATAAGTCAATATTCTTATTGGATGCATTTTACTTAGCTAACTTGGTCATTTCCAAAGCATTCAACACTTAACCAATGAGTCGAATTCCCTTTTTATAACATTGCTTTACTCTTTTACACTGCACGTTGCTTATGTATAGTGCACAACACTATAAACATTATGCTTTATTCATTAAATACATGTTATACGCACCAAATATAATTTGTGCTTTCTCCTCACATTTTACCAATGGTAGTATATGTGGTTAATCATTTATCATTGTGCTTTTAGTATGAAGTGTTATATCTATGTTATATCAGCCATATTATAATCTCATTCAAAATGTTTTAAAAGTACTCTATCTTTATTCATTTTTGTGCTATATGCGTTGAATATAGACAAGGTATTGTTGGCTTAATTAAGCCCCAATGTCAAATATGACTACATTATATATATATATTATATATACACACACACACACACACACACACACACACACACACACACACACACACACACACACATATATATATATATATATATTTCCTCAAATTATCAAAAGTATTAATTTCCAATTAATACCTAAATATAATCATATTCATTTCTTTACCAAACTCATACATCCACTATCATTCATAGTGTATATATATATCATTCTCATTCAATTGATATACAAAAAAGAGCATATACTTATTAACAAACAAGCTCATCAAATAAACCACTCAATATATGAATGTATATATACATGTTATCATTTATCCATAGACAATACCATATATATATATACACATATACACATATATACATATATCGTTGTGCTCATATGGATACTCCATCACGTCATACATATGTGTATATCAACATGTGTATATATATGTATATATGCATATACATTTATTCATACACATATCATGTTACTATTTCATATCAACATAAATATATTCACATCCTCATCAACAGGCATATACATTAAGTGTATATATATACACATATATATAATCGATTCCTCGTGCAAGTATTTCTACTCATATATATGTGTAAATGCAATTATGCTCTCATGCACGAGTTGTTATATATATACATATCTACACATATATACTTTTAATGTACATACAAATTGACGTAAAGATAACTATTCACAAAGCTCAATGTTGACTTTCTCTTTGTGGTGTGATCGATTCCACAAAAGGATATAAAAGTCATGGCAAATCCAAACCTGGGAATTAGACATTCCAGCAGGTGACTAACATCTTCTTATGGTCATTCATTTACATTGTCAAACCAGGGAACATATACTTGAAATGGAGCAGCACTATATGTGCACTAAGAACCAGTTTCAGTCACAATTTATCAAAAATAAATGCTTGGAAGGAATTCTACTTATGCTACAGGAATGTAACGTAAAGTCTTCTTAACTTAAGTGTAACTTAATCAAAGCAGAAATCATGACAACTGTTACTAAGAAACAAACTATGAACTGGCCTTATGCTGCAGGAACAATATAAGACTGAGTTTGCGCTGAAACCTTCAAGAATAAATTCTAAATTATAATTAACAGAAGATAAACAACTAACTAACTATAGATACTCACTAAGTGGGCCCCCTTAGCAAGCATCAACCAGTTATGCAAGAATTGAACTCAAAACTTCATCAACTTTTATTCATAAACTTGGAATCATATACATTGATTGTTCTGCTTATAAGAAAACTAACACAAAACATTGTCTCTCATTATAATACTAACTTTTACACCTTTGTTGCTCACTCACGCAGGAGAACTTATTTATATTAGAAAAGCAACTAACTACCTAACTCTAACAGAGAAAGACGTGGACATAAGTGCATCTTGAAACCGAGGAACAAACTTCTCATAAATGAAAGCATATCTGTTCAACACGATTCAGAGAGAATTTAGTATTCCACTCTTCCTAGATTAATGATCATTTAGATTTCCTCCCAACGACCCGGTTAGAGAGTCTTTGCTGGAACAACTTCCTTGATGTCGTGCTGGAAATGGACTTTACTGCAGGGTCGAGATCTGTTGCGCTTTGACTCGTTCATGCTTCCTTCAACAACCTGCAATACACATGGCAATAGAAACAAAAGAAAGCATGTGTGGCAAATAACATGATACACATTCATTAATCACATATTAAATCCATTTCATTATCCAAAAACCACATGCATTATATCAATCATTTGGGAGGTCAAACAGGGTAATTAATACAGACACATAGAGATGTTAAGCTGCAGGAATATAAGAATGTATTACCACAGGATACTACCCGATTTTAGATAAAAATTATTTAATCAAAGAGTTTAAACAACCATTAGCAATAAGAGTAAGGGTATTAAAAATACATTTAATATTCAAATTATGAGCATATTTCGAGCTCATTATGGTGTATTGTCCTTGATGACAAAACTAATTGGTGATTAGCATTATGATACTTGGTGCTCTTTGTATTTAGTTTGGCATATTCAGTATTTTGTGGACCATGCTTTGGATTGATGCATTTGGGTGCATTTGTTTATCATATATTGTGGTACTGATCTTGTTGAGATTCATGTATAGATAAAAGTTAGTTTTCCTATTCAGGTGGCATTGGTTTTTCAGGTGATATCATGGAACAATTGATTTCATTTTGACAGATTGACACTTCTTTATTGCACATCAGGTATATTATTTCAATTGCTCATTATTAGGTTGATCATGGCATCATGGACAAGATTCATTTGATTAGATCTTCATGGCATTCTATTGGTGATCTTCATGGTTGTCTCATAATTCTTTGGTATCCACGGTTATGATATACTATTTGGTACATGGCATTTTGGGTTGGAATTTTATTAATGCTCTTCTTGACACTTGAGTTTGATATTTCATTTGGAATCATTAGTATATATACACTCTTCAGTTGGTTTTTGTCATTTCTTATCTTCATGGCCAAATTATTTTGGTGCATATATTAACTTGCTATATTTATAGCTTCACAAGGGTTATTGCATTATACATGAGGTGGAGATTATTGCTTAAAATGTTTATATTGATACACAATATATGTATTGTGATCGGGTATTATTTCATTATATCTCACCTTACATATTGACTATATTTATTTGATTGGTCATCGGGCTTTATAAGAACTCAGCTTAAATGATAAATCAACCTTTTATAAGAGTTTAAAATAAAAGCCATTTAAATGGTTGTCAGTGATCATAGCATTGTTATTTGTTGACCACAACATATGTATCGACCTTGGGCATACCTTTCTTTTAATTTTTTTAGGATTCTTATTGCTTTTACCGAATATATCATTGGTCTTTCTAAGGTTATTATCAACCTCATTATATTTGTAAGGCAATTGACTTTATGTTACATGGCAGTATTATTAGCTTTATCGACAACCATCATTGTGTTTTACTAATGATTGTTGGTGGATTTAAAGCCATCATTATGTTTGGTTAATGATGGATCAGACTCCAAATATTATCAAAATTTGAAAAGGGCAGTCTAAAGTAACGATGAAATCTAGGGAAAGTTCATTATGTTTGTTTGGTTATTACTTTGAAGAAGTTACTGTGTCGCCATGGAGGATAGAAAGTCATAGTGTATAGCTGGTGCTCGAGTTGAAAGCTGGAAGAGTTTTAGAAAGATCGTTATGAAGTTTTTACATAGAAAAATGGTAATTTTTTGGCCGCCATAACAGGTATTATTTTTCAATTTGGAAGATCTTTTGTTGGTTGAAATATATAACTGACTTTGTGGATAAGTCTTTATTGAGATTTGTTAAAGATTGATTTCAATTGTGTTTAACCTGAGGTTACACTCAAGGGTTTCATTTATCCAATGATATTCATTGACATATTTTATGTGATTATACTTAAAAACCCTTGATGGGTATCATGATTAAAAACAAAAACAATATTGTTCATAAAAACCCTGGTTATTGGATACAAGTTTTGAAACAAATAACTATTTGTAAATCATTGTATAAATTGTTGGAAAAATCATGTGACATTGTGATAAGAAGAAAAAGTTTGAACAATATATTGATTAATATTGTGATATCATTATGAAAAGAAGAGAAGAGGGGTTTATATTGATTTGTATCTCTGATTTGATCACAGATATTTCATGAAATTATTTTGTACTGTTTCATTCAGTACACATTTAGTGGGCATTATTGAAAATCATACATTATTATCTAAAACTCTAAAACAAAGGAGTTGATGCTCCTATGAAGTTGGTGCTTCATAAATCATTATTGGAGTTGGTTCTCCACATTGTAATAGAGTTGGTGCTCTTTTGATTGAATAAAAGGATCAGTTGGCGAGTTGTTTTTTATACCCCAAGAGGGTTTTTCCACTCAAGAAATCTTTGTGTTATGTAATGTTATTTTTGTCTCTCATTTTGCTTCAAGTTGATGTGTTTAGTTAGTCAATGCTCTGATACTTTTAGTTTGTTTAAAAGACAAAGTTTAGTTTGTTCAAAAATCTTCCATAAAGCAAGTTAAAGTTGTATTGTGTAAAGTTGAAGTCCTGTTTCAAAAAGCATAAATAAGATTGTTCACAATTTGATGGAACAATGCTACATGATGCTTTTAATATAAGTTGATTTTCTTGCATATCTTTCTGCAAAGGTTAAGTGTTCATTTGTTTGGTTAAATCTGCCACATTGTTTCAAGGTCAAAACTTTAAAGTTGTGCATTCAAATCAAAGAGTTCAAAAATTATCACTCTGATTCACCCCCCCCCTCTCAGAGTGAGTCCACTTCCAACACTCAAAGACTCAAAGACTCAATCACGATAACTTGATCACACAATCAAAGAAATCAAAGATAGTGCTCAAGCATTTCAACCTATCCTCAAAGGTTACTTGGTTCCAACCTACCTGACTCAACTTAGACCAACTAGGGTGTGAGTGTGTGTAAGCTCAGTTTACCTAACCAATCACTTCTCTTGAGTGATACTTCCCCTCCCTTCTAGAGGATTGAATTTGTCCCTGCAACTAGCTTAGTACAACACCAAGGTAGTTAAATGTTCATAGTAAATCCATTTGCATCATAACACATTTGTATCAACAAAGCATTATAATATTTATATTGCAATACATAGCATTCCACGAATTCAAAACATATTCATTCTTTTGAAATCAATAACATCTTATTACATATTCACATATTTCATTTACCTAACAAACATATTGAATACAATTTACATTTATCAACATTTTCACTCTTAATGGTAAAAGTGACTTGGTAACTATGAAATGGGATGTAACAGTCCTTATACCTAAACCTATCCTTGTACCTGCAATGGAACTCTACATCCAACTGTGGCATATTTTTTTTGCATTCAAGATGTTGAATTTATAGATGTGTGAAGACATCTCAAGCCCCAACACAAGGCTCCCAAAGATGATCCTTCAAATTCCAAACATACCTAACCCTTGAAATGCCTCCTCAAAATGTGAGAGGACACCAATTTTGGCTCCAATACTTTCCCTCCAATTTGGTCACCCAAACTTGAGAGATAAACATTACATCAATGCAATAAATGATGGAATACCAAGAGACACACGTTGCCTCATTCCAAGCTCCCACTTGGAGAATCTCAACAGTCACCCATTTATCCTTTCCTTATCTTTTATTATCCCATTTTAAGCATCCACACGTGGGGAAAATAGTATTAAATATTTATATCCACAACTCACCTTTATCATTGATAGTGGACCCATCACCCCTTATGAATATATTACAAATAATGGTGAGAATTAATATTACAAAATGTTTTCCCAATACACCTTGTGCCTAGAGACACTTTCCAAGGATGTTGGAACCATGACATATGATTTACAAGGTAGATGGTATCTTAATCCTAATAGATGTTTCATTAATGAAGGTGGATATACATCATCTAACAAGATATATACATATAATAAGAGATATATCGGCTATACAAAACATGTTGAATGATATTGTAGACATTGAAAAATGTCCTAATCAATGTCATACACTCAAATCAGAATTACTAACATCATTTCCTCTTTATCTATCCTTTTTTCGCTTAATTAATTCAGTTAGCCTAGCTAATTAATTAATTGCATCATTTTCGTCTATTTGGACTAATTAATTAAATTGGGTTAATTCATCTCTTTTCGTACCAACACTTCATCTAATTAAATTAAATAGACCAAAATATTTAATTTAATCTCCTAAGTCATTTTATTTAATTAAATAACCCTAAGTTATTTAATTAAATGTCATTTCCCCTCCCCTATTTATTAAATCATCTAATTTAATAAATATTTTCTAATTCTTCTATTCCCTAATTGAATAAATTAAACCTTGTTTAATTAGCAATTAAACTAATTATTTCTATAATCAAAGGGAATATTCTCATGGAATATTCTTTATCCTTTTTACATAATTAAAACTTTGTTTTAATTTATAAATTAACCTTTTTCCTCATCCAAATGGAATATTCTAAGGAATATTCCCTCTCCTCCAATCAACTCACTTAGCTTCAAATGCAAGTTAACCCTTTAACTTCTTTGGCAAGTTACCTTTGACCTATGTGAGTAGGTCAAAAGTGTGTTTGTTTAATGCAATTGTGAGCCTTTGATTAATATTCATCTTGCATTCTCATCCGTTGATGAGAATCCATGATCCGTGCCTCTCATCTTCTTCATCCTGGACTGTTGATTGAGATTTTTGATCTCAACCATTCATTCTTCATTTTCTCTCCTATAAATAGGTCACTATTTGGAGACAAATGGATCCATCTTTTATTGCAAACTTATGATGTTAAATTTACTCACATCCATAGTCTCAATTTGCATACATTTAGCTTATTTTTAATTTGTTTTAGTTGCATAATAGCTTAGAGCATTCATTAATGGCTTCCATGCATCCATCCTAGTTTGTAAATAAATTAGGGTTTTCATCTTTTAGCTCATTTTTAGCTTAGATTAGCTTAGAAATTGCATAATTAGATCATTTATAGCATAAAATCATGGTAACTTAGCTTGCATCATGTTCATTTTGTGCATAATTTAGTTTTTTCATACACCAAACACCATGGTTTCATTGATTCTCTTCCAGAAAATTGACTGAAACAAGCTCACTGTCACGAGATTGGGAAAGGTTCGTCGGTCCACATCAACGTGACACCAATTCCACAAGATAAAGTTTCAATAGATTAGAGTAGATGTTTTCTTTAAAGCTTTCATAAGTTTAGCAAGTTAGGTTTTTTGATAAAATGTTTACTTTCAATTTTGATTGATTGATCTTGTTGAGATTCGAGTATTGGTGGCTCTGTTATGCTTCAATTCATCATGGATCAAGTGTAATTTGGCCCATACCAGTATTTCGCATTGACATTCTGGCGCTAGGAAGGAAAACCAATTATTTAACCATATTTTAGCTCAAAATCCATGTTCATGTTGTTTTATAGGTTGCATTGACACTCAAAACACAAACAATGACGCTATTTCAATAGCATTGCCATATAGCGACACCCAAGCAATTTGATATAGTGACGCATATTTAATTGGTCAACGCTGATTTAAATATAGTGAAATATTTAAATTTGAATTATCGTGGATCGAAAATGAGAACACTCACCTTCACCAAACTGATGCTTTTAAATTTTCAAATCACGATGAACTCATTTCTAATGACGCCCATCAAAACAACGATGCAATCATGCTCACTAGTCCTTCTATAGAACGATGCTCAAATTCACTAGAGCGACGCCCAACTTTCAAATTATGACGCCATCGTGTGCAACGACGCTTAACCGGGGTAAGAAACTTCACTTTTGTTTTTCTACATGTGACTTATTCTTTTGATTATTTGATCACTAATCGATGTCTGACTATGTTTTCATTGTTAGAATAATAGGGTTTTGCAGGTTTTAAGGCATGAAGCGAAATTGAAGACCTTCTCTTCTATCTAAACATTCTATAATTGTAACTAGCATTCAACACTTTGGGGCAATTATAACCCATTTTAATGATTTTTTACTTTCAGTTTTAGGCAATGCACTAGTTTTCCATTGGGTTTAAAATGAACGTTCAAAGTTGGATAAAATGAACCCTCACATCACATCTTTCAATTGGGCTTAAAATTGAACAAGGAAAATTCATCTTTCAATTTGTGCTCTAAAAAGAACTCATCATTGCTTTGAGGCTTAAAATGAACTTGTGCTTTAATTGTCTTGTAATTTTCTTTGCAATTTGTGTCATGTAAATGCGTATGCAGTTCTCTCACGCCTCATGGTGATCTTGAGAATCAAAAGCATTTTAGTGACATTGGTTGTCTAAAAAATTACCTCCATCTTTCAATTTGGGTTTAAAATTGAACAACCATGCTAGTGTGAGAAAAGGCATAGCGTGTGTTCTCTCTTTGTGTATGCAAGCAAAGATGATCGAACTACGGATGTACTTACTCACAATTGTTCACCTTTAGAGGGCCTGCCTTGGTGGGAAAAATTACTCACCCCAAGGGAACAACCCCAATGGTAATGAGCATAAGCCAAGCTCTTCCAAACCGCTATATAAATTTGTGGTTTCGATGAAAATCATAATCAATGGGAAGCGGTGCATGATAGCTCTCCCCCAATATATTTATGATGCATAAATCCCTTGTTCTAAGGGTTGGGAGACCTCTCACAAGGAGTTTATCATTGCACCCCCTAAACTCGATGCCCTTATTATGAACCTTTGTGTAGTAGCCAAAAATCCCTAATATTTTTTGATGTCAGGAGGTCGGACCTCCGAAGCCGTCCCACATATTTGCGGTTCTTAGTAGAGATGAAAATTTTGTCATGGGAGATTCATGAGAACTTGAAGCTTGGCTGACCCATAAAAGTGAGTGTCGTGGAGGGGATCCAGTGTGGTCAATCTTCTAATCATCCACTTTGAATAAGCGCAACTAGAGAAATCCAAGTGGGAATACAAAAAATATAGCCATTTCTAGCCTAGGGTCTTGTGAGTTAGTTTAACACTTTGCTTGATTTTAAAATGATCCAAAAACAAACATTCACTATCCAAAATTTCAAACACTTTGGATCAAATATGGACTTCTTGAGTTAGCCTTGATATTACTGCTTGTCCTAAGGATTTATCCTTAGCGATTTCTAAAATCTTGACATTAATCTCAAACCCATATTTACCAATGACAACATAGGCAATTGTGGCTTTAATCTTATGATTTTCATGAAATGAACATTGTGAAAGTTATGATGTTTTTGACATAAACATCTAGTTTGAAAACATAATCAAAATAAGTGCTTGTGGTAAAATCAATTCATTTAAGCAAAGATAAATTGACGAATGAACCCCACATGACTATTTGGAGATCGATTGCTCCCGTTGAACAACCTGATCTTCCAAGTGCTATAATCCAGCTAAACTTTGATCTCATAAATGGTGAACAAACAGATCTCATTAGCAGTTTGAGAACCTTCATTTTTGAAAACAAGGAAATACACTCACAGTGGAGAAACACAATAACCATTTTAGATGAAGAAGAGGAACACGTTGATATTGAGGCTGGAAGGCCCCTATTACCACCACCCGCGTGGCAATAAATATCTCCCTTTCTTCCATAGACTTAAAATGTTCCTACATGATCTCATGAAAAATCAGGATTCCTAAGCCAAAGTCTATCGGTCCTCATTTTAGACTTAGGCATCTCACTCCAAAAGCTCTTAAGAAACGCCTTCGAGCAGTTCACAAAAATAGAAACAAGTTGGTAGAAAACTTTTATAAACACACTTCAACATATAGTCCAGAATTGTTTGCATTCTTTTGGAGTCAAAATCCTGGTCTTTTTCATGACACCCAACTCCTTTAAATGATTCACTAAAAAGTCAAACTCTGTAGAAGAAACTCTCCAACCCGCAATTTTAGACATAGGAATCGTAGAATAGAGTATGGTCAAAAGTGGGCTTCAATATTTTATCGCAATTATTACACTTTGTTGAGAAACTTTTATGCCCAAGCTAGAAGAGCTAGAATAGGTTTGAACATTCCCATCATTCCTCTCATTTTCTAGAACTTGAACATTTTAGGGGTCTAGCTTCATCCTCACTACCTTGATCTTATCAAAACAAAAGCTCACTTTACCAAATGATCTCACGCAAAGTAAAGATCCCTAAATGAAAGTCAATTGGTCATCACCATAAACTTAGACATTGTAGTGCAAAATCAATCAACAACCACCTTGAGGCACTCTACGGAAATAGAAAAAAATTGTTGATAAACTTTTATGAACACACTATAAGAAGAAATCTCGACCTATGCACGTTCTTCGTGAGCCAAAACATTCAACTTTTTGAAGATCAACAAGTTTTCTAAAAAACATTGAGTCTTTAGGATTTGAACATTTTAGAGGTCTAGCATCATTCTCACTACCGTGGTTTTGTCAAAACAAAAGGTTCACTTTAGGTCAACATTGGGTCCAACATTTCATTCACCCTTTCATCACATTTCATCTTTCACCTCATCTATCTTTGCAAAATTTCAAATACACTAACACTTTGGGACTTAAAACATCAAATCAACTTGCTACCTTAGCTACTTTGTATGTGAAATGTATCCTTTTCCATGCACTTATTTGAGATAGTTATCACCTTTGAACTAGTTTATCTTGAAGGTAACAAGTCTACCCTAAATATTTCTAAGTTCATTAATAACCTTTATCCCAACATCAAAACATCAAACTTAAGTCAAAAGTGTTGTCCCAAAACGCTTGCAAAGATCACTTCCCACATCACCCATCTTTTCATCCCACATTATCATCATTCTCCCAAAAGACTTAGAGCATCCCTTTTACCTAGGTTTGAGTCAACTAGAGAGTTCAAACATTACAAAACTCAACACAACTCTCTCATAGCTAACACCAAATTTATGGTAAAAACGAGATCACAACACAAGCGAATCATGGAAAAAGAAAAAGTTACATTTACCTCAAGTGATCCAAATTCTTTAGAATTTGACCCTAGAAGTCATGTTATACCATCGCAACAACCATCATCTCCTTCAAGACCATATGAAATCAAAGATGTCACGAACAACCCATTTGAGCTCACGAGGGAAGAAATTTTAGAACATCAACTTTTTGAAAGTGTAGCTCCTATCTTCCCAACGTTTGTAGCACAAGTTTCACACAGGATTTCACAACTCCATCACAAGGGCTAAGTCAAGCTTACATACCTAGTCTTGCAACCATCCTTGCTAAAGATTTTGGTCACACCTTACCATTCAAAAGTAATACACTTGTGGGTACTCTTGAAACGAATCCTCCACCTCCCACTACCATTTGGACACCTACCTTTGGTGCTCCTCTTGTTCCCAAAGATCAACAAAAACTACATACTCTGCTTGAACTCCACTATTCTACCACCACTTCGACATTTTGGGGAAACCCTTCTTCATCCACACCTATGAGTACCACAAGTGTACCTACCATCACACAAAGTGGTACAGGCCAAGAAACTCAAAGTAGCACACAAGGGCATGCCAATACCATATCACAGAATCAACCCTCAACACAACTAGGGACATCTTTTTCCAACCCTCTTGTGGGTTCATCCATTCCATCTACCATTATCACATCATCTCCTATCAATCCAACACAAAGCAATCCCTTGGTTACGAGTTCTATCAATCCTAGGAGTACCTTGATCATGAATCATTTGTTTACATCTTTTACACAAAGAAATCCTCCAAACATAGGACAAGGGAATCTTTTCAATCAATGGACTCAAGGTCCTAATGTGCCATTTCCATTGCAAAATTTAATGACATCATGCTTTCCAATAGCTCCCTTTTCTATACCAAATCAATTAGGGCCTCAAACATACATTCCTCCACCTCAATCCACTAGCTTACAAGGAATGTTAGACCAAGGGAATCCTCCACCTTTCACTACCAATCCGCTAACCACTCAAAACATCAATGTCCCTAATCCTTCACAGATATCTCAATAACCACTTGATCCCACATTGCAAGCACACGCCCTAACACTACAACAAGCACAAAAAACTTACCAACAAGTCGTACAACAACAAGCACAACAAGCAACCTTAGCAGCTCAACAAGCAACATTAGTCCAACAACAATAGCAAGTTCAACAAGTAGCCCTAGCACAACAACAACATCAAGCTCAACAAGCAGCCTTAGCACAACAACAACAACAACAAGTGGCCATTGGCTAGCAAGCTCAATGTTACATCCCAAATTGTGAAGTTACTATTTGCCATTACTAGATAGGGAAAATGTGAATATAATGTGAATTTTGGAGATGAATTAATGATGCTTAAACCTTGTTATCAATATGAATGTTATCTCATTTGGTGTTGTTCATTTGATGTTATCTTAGTTGATGTTATTCATGGTGATATATTGCATAAATGAGAATAAATGATTATTGAATTATTGTTATTCTAACTTGAGATATTTATGTATACTGCTAATGTTATGAACATGTGATTGTCGTGAGTTTATGTCAGTGGATGTAGGTATGTGAACCATTCCTCTAGGAAAAGGGGAAATATCACTCGAGAGAGGAGCTTGGTCATTTAACCGGTAATGTGAACTACATGAGCATACACACACACCACTATAGATTGAGTGAACTGAGTCAATTATGTTGGTTCTAGATAAGTTATCCGTAGCTTGTACATTGGCATTAGGAGCCTTATTTACTTCTTTATGCTTCTATGAGTGATGTTTATCTATATATCCATCTTGTTGTATTACAATCATTATGATGGTAACATGAATGAATGCAAGTGAACAGGGATTGGACATATATACATATATATATATATATATAGTGTATACACATATCCATATGTATATACATATCGATACAAGTGTATGATTGACAAATGGATATGCTCATATGGATGTATCGATATGGTATACCTACACGTACGTGTACATAGAGGTATACACAGGTATATACATGTATATATGCACACAACTTATTATTTGTGGATATTAATAATAATAATATTATTATTGCCTCTGGAATTTGTATATATATGTATAAATATATATCAGAAGTATGCTAATAGGCTTATGATATAAATATATATTTGTTAAATATATATACATAATTATATATTAAGGATTATATAAATATAATTATAGTTATAATATATATATATATTGAAAACTATAATTATATTTATATAATAAAATATATAATTATTTCCTAATTGATTTAAATTAATCTCACAACTTTGGAAATAGATTTATTTCCTAATATTAAATCTCATTATTGGAAATTAAATTATTTTCCACTTTGAGTTAATATTAAACTCCAACTATAGGCATCACGTGAAATATCACTAAGCCAATTATTATATTCAATTGAATATTAATCAAATTCAAACTATGGGAATCAAAGTATTTTATTTTCAAACCTTGTGAATTGAAATATTTTTGATTCATATCATTTTAGACTTTGGGGAATATGAAATAGTTTTGAATAAAATGCGAAAGTAGATTGTAGCATAGATGTGCTGATATAGTCAATATGAAAAATTCAAGCTTGGAAATAATTAAGGCTCTGTGAGGAAATCACAGGGCATCAACCAGAATACATGTATGGGAAACCTAGCAACACGTTTGGGTGCTGCTAGCTTGATTGGGTTGATTTGGAAATGGGAATAAGATGTGGACTTAATCCAACCTAGTTATAATTGTTAGAGTAATAAGTTATTTCACTTAATTAATTTAATCATATTGGTTAGTTAATTAAGTCACTTATCACTTTAGGTTTACTTAAGCTAAACTTAGGCACATTAATAATTAATTATTAAGTGTGCACACTAGGGTTTCTTTTTAGGGTTTGATCTCCTTTCTTAAGGATTGATCTCATTGTAATTATTCATTCTCTTAATGCATTTTTTAGCTTGAGACTTGCAGAGCATCTTTGTTGTTTTGTACATCTTTCTTTCTTTGTGACAGGTTATTGCTTGCAGGTGTTTACTGGGGTCTGTGAGGTTGGTTTCTTAACTTCTACATGGTATCAGAGCTTCAGATCTACAACTACCTGTTTGTCTTTTGAAGGATATTGCCTTATAGTGATTTTTAAGTGCAAGGGTTTCAACCAGGCATCTTTTTGCAAGATCTGGGGGTAGCCTATTTTTGTATGCATTTTTGGGAAAAATGGACGTCACCATTGCGTTCAGAGTGCCCAAAAACCCTAGAAACACCATCGTTTCATCAATTTATGAGAAGTTGAAAAAAAGGTAAAAAAAAATTGCCAGAGGCCATACGGCCTCCCCAACACGCTTCTCGAGGCACATAAATTGAAAAAATGGGTGTTTTTTAACCCGTCGTTGGTGCCTCCTATATAAATTTGTAGTGTCGTCGAGCAGCCACCTAGTGGCCACCCTGTAGCCACCGTTGCCCAAAATTGTTGTCGGCCTCAGCCAACCCCGCAGGCATAAGCGCCAAGCCACCGGTCACATCAGTGACTAGGCACCCGACACCCAACCCTGCTGACCCTTCAACCTAGCCCACGGTCATGTGGGTGACCAAGGGCTTTAGCCTTAGCTCCTAGCCGCCAGCCCACTGGTCCACCTAGGCAACCAAGCGCTAAATTTTTTTTAGCCCTAGGTGCTGCATGCAGGGCTTATTGGTCTCTTTTGAGCAATTTCAACAAATCAGGCATAAATCGAGCGTACGATCTCCATTTTTCAAAAACAAGATATCACCAGAAAGATGATTCCAAGCCCAATCTGATGGTGGACGTCTTATTTTTTTATTTTTCAGTTTTGATGCTTTTTTCTCCTATCAAAGTTAGAAGTTGTTGTTTTCACTCTAGGAGGTGTAACTTTTGCATCCGAACTCCGTTTGGCGCAAATGAATAGGCGTCAGAAAGCTAGTTCAGTGCTCTACATAGATCTCGGACCTGATTTTCTAGAATATTTACTAGGTATCTGATATTCTTATTTGATCTCAGCTTTTTCCTTCCTAGTTATTTTCTTGGGAAACGTGCAATTCAGGCTATTTTTTTAGATCAAAGAGCATTGTTTTTTGCTTTGAGAGTATATTCTGCTATTTTTTGTCATGGATTCTCATAATATTGCACCCCTTACTCCATTCAACTAATTTGGTTAGAAAAAACAAATGGAGATTCATTTGAAGCACAAAGGGTTGTACAGGGTGACCATGGGTACAAAGGTTGAACCTACAAGTGTTGCTGAAAAAAGAAAATGGTTTAATAGGTGTGATGAGGATTTTGGGACATTATGCTTATCTATTTCTTCATATTTACTCTTCCATGTGGATTCTTTCACTACAGCTAATCAAATTTGGACTACTTTGGAGTCTTTGTTTGGGAAGTAGGATACTATGAGAGGGTTTGAATTGGAGAATGAGCTTATTGGATTAAATCCTAGGTATTTTGAAAACATCCAGGAGTTCTTCACAAAGCTAAAGTCTATCAGATTGCAACTTTCATAGTGTGGTGTTCAGAAGGAAGACTCTTAGTTGATATTGTCCATTCTTTCTAAGCTTGGACCAGATTATTCAATTTTTGTATCTACCTTTTATGCCACTAGGGATGCACTTGGTACTAGATTTACTATGCCTTCTTTTGATGATTTTGCATCTTCTCTCACTCGAGAGCAGGCCAATTTTTCTAGCATGGTCAAGTTGAATCCCTCTTCATCACAGGCACTTATTGCATCTCAGGAGCCCAAAGATCAAAAGGCTTCTACAGGCAAAGGTAAGAAATAGAAACAAAAGGATTCCAAATATCATGAGAAGCAAAAGGAGTCCTCAGATTCATCCTCCTCTTCTAAGGGGAAATCATTTAAGAAGGATAAGGTTCCATGTGCATATTGCAAGAGAGAAGGACATGCATAACATAGTTGCTATAAGAAGGACATTGATGAGCTAAAGCATCTTCTTCCAGATTGATTTTCCTTCTAGGATGTCTGAATCATCTCCTTCCCCTCATTCTTCTTCTTTAGATCAGCATGACAGGGGCACAATTGGTTTACATAATTCATCAGATATGAAGGGACATGCTCTTTGTGCTTATTTAGGTCTTTGATCAGGGAGATGGCTTCTAGATTTAGGAGCATCTCATCATATGGAATCTTCACGGTCTATGTTCACTTCCTTTGATCCTTGCACTATGTCTCCTATTTTGATGGGAAACAATACATACATGAGTGTTATAGGGAAGGGGTCTATTACTTTTGGGGACAACACTTTTCGGGATGTCTTGTGTGTTCCTCATTTGACGAACAACCTTCTTTGCATATATCATACCACACATGGAGGCAATGGGAGATCTGTGGAGTTCACACCTGATTCTGTTATCATCAAAGGCTTGGAGAGTAGAGCGGTTATTTCTACCGGGGTGGTGGATCACTCATCTCGGTTGTATTCCTTTGCAAATTTTGCTATTGATTGTGCTTTTGTTCCTACAACTGTTCATCACACTTCTAATGTGAATCATCATACAAAGGAGACATTTGACTTCTTGAACATTGGAGTTCTCACTTCAGATCCCGTTCTTGAGCCATCCATTCCATCTCCTCCACCTACTGTTGTAGTTGCTAATACTTCTATGGCTATAGATGCAGTTTCTTCCGTTTCAGTGCAGCAAGACCTAGTTGACCATTCATCTTTGGAGGTTTCTCCTCAGTATTCACCTACTTTGAATTCTTCATTAGTTGAGGTCACACCTGCTTCTGTGGAGACATTTTGGGCTACACTTGATTCACCTTCAGAGATTGCATTCATGAGGCCTCTTCCCTCTTATTTCGGGAGATGCAGTTTCTTCAGTATTTTTGGAGCTACTTCATTTTGGGGGTGCTATGTGGTCTCTTCATTCCTCTCTTCTGGGGGGGTTCTTTCATGTATCTTTGTGATGGATGGTGTCCTTGGGGGGTCTTATGGAGTCCTCCATCTTTCATCACTTAGTTTTTTTTTTTTCATTCTATTTTGGGGAGGAGTTTTGTTCCCACGTGGTTTTCTCCTTTACCCCGTTTGATTTAGTTTGCATTGCATTTGTACATGGGTACTTGATCTGGCCTTGTTGTCGGGACCGATATTTGCTTTTATGCATCTTTTCCTAGTATTTTAGCTACTCCCTATGTTCATCTTAAGGGGGGGTGTTAGAGTAATAAGTTATTTCACTTAATTAATTTAGTCATATTGGTTAATTAATTAAGTCATTTATCACTTTAGGTTTACTTAAGCTAAACTTAGGCACATTAATAATTAATTAATTATTAATTATTAAGTGTGCACACTAGGCTTTCTTTTTAGGGTTTGATCTCCTTTCTTAAGGATTGATCTCATTGTAATTATTCATTCTCTTAATGCATTTTTTAGCTTGAGGCTTGTAGAGCATCTTTGTTGTTCTGTACATCTTTCTTTCTTTGTGTCAGGTTATTGCTTGTAGGTGTTCACTGAGGTCTGTGAGGTTGATTTCTCAACTTCTACAATAATGATTCAAGCGACCCAACCAATGGAATAACCAATTCAAAATGTGAGTGGAAATGAATTATCATTGATTGATTCCCTTCTTTTCTTAAGTGTGCCACCTCTGTAACCAAATCTACATATTTAACCATGTGCAAGGATGAAATAGTCTCCAATATGTTATCAGTAATAGAGGTCAACTCACCTCTGGGAAGCTGAGTATGGAGTTAGAAACCCGCCACTTATTAAATTAAAACATTCAAAACACAATTCTGTCAATTTGCATGCTATTGGAAGAGGAATTCAATGGGCTAAGGCTCTATAAATAGCCGCCCAGTTCATCATTCCTTACTGATTTACTTGTATTCTGAAGAAATTATCTTGAGAAGTTATTTTCTATAGAGCATTATACTAAATTTTTTGAGAATCATATACATTTATGAGAGTTGAGATTAGTGGAATTACTAGTCCACCATCATCAAATTTCTAAGTTTTATATCTCTATTCAACTGTGACCATTAATAGACTGAATATTCATTCGTAGAGGCATATATTTTTGAGTGAAGAAGATAACAACTTGTGAGTTAATTCTGAGTGGGAAAGGCAATAACTTGTGAAGAATCTTCCAGTTGATTGATTGAGTGAAAGTGCTATGAGAATAGACTAAGACATCATCATTTGGAGGAAAGCTAAATACTAGACATGGGATATTCTTTGATTATCATTTCTATTATTGAATCTTAAAATATTATGGTATTTGTGTTTGTTGCTTGTGCATAGATAGGAAGTTACTTCATAAACTACATTTCTATTTGTAAGAAAATGAGTTGCTTTTATGAATTGCATATATGGTTGCACTTAGGAAGTGAAATTTATAATGGAATAGATGCATACTTGTGTGATTTGCATTGATTGTATGATCTCCATATAAGGAGAATACGTTGGTAATAGTTATTATATACTAGGATCAAAATGAAGGCAAGAGTCAAGTAAGATCTATCAACTTAAGTTATTAGGTTAACTTAGATAAGCTTGAGTTACTCCTAGGATAAAGATTTCTTGAATAGGAGGGATTGTGTGAGTTACTTGTTGACTGATTCATTTCTAGTAGATAGTATGTTGTAGGATTGTCTGGGATGACTGATTATCCAGTGGAGGACATAACCTATGCGTAGTGTAAGATAGCCCTAAGTCAAATTGACCCTGAATAGTGTATGTGATAGATGACTCTCTCAATCATTTATTGAACTAAAAATCTTTGATCAAAGTAGTGTAATGTACCTACATCCTCTTAGATTGGGTGATGATTACACTATTAGTTCATCGTGATCCCGTATTACACTCTAGATCGAGGGATGTCGTATTGCACAAGATTTAGTTATGTAGGACACACCACTATGATCAGTTGGTTAACAATATCGGTTACTCTACCAATCTCTTCGTCAAAGGGAGGGCCATTTATTAAATAATAGATGTGTGGGGGACCGCATTATAAGTCTGTGATTGGAGGAAAAGTGCCCAAGTGATGTTTCTCCTCCACTAAAGGCTACTAAAGTACCAAGATTTGAAAATAAGATTCTTGGACCTTCTTACTACTATTTGTTCTAAAGCTCATTGGAGCTATGTTAGTTAAGGTATGTATTCTTGTTTCATGAACTTGTGAAGTTATTATAATGAAATAGAATCTTTATTGTAATTTGATATGGTGTCTTGTTCATGTTTTATCAATAAAGAAAAGATTAAATTTATTGCAATGTCATGTTAGCACATTTATTTACTCGTATGATGTAAATTTAGGAAATTTTTACTTTACCGAAGGGTTGGCACGTTACACTCAACAAGAAGCTTTAGCAACACATCTAGCCACACAACAACAACAAGCACAACAAGCAACTTTATTAGCACAACAACAACAGTAGGCCCAACAACAAGCCCTAGTGGCACAACAACATCAACAAGCTCAACGACAAGCCTTACTAGCTCAACAGTATGCCCAACAACAAAAAAAAGGATCCTATTTTCCTCATACAAACATCATCAATCCAAATGCATCAGGAACATATTCATCACTTTCACAAAATCTCACACCTTCATACACCCTATATAACTCATCTCTCATCCCATCATATGTTCCTCCACCCAATTTGCAAGACGATCTCACATCACAGTTAAAAGCACTCTCAGAAGAAATGTAGGACCTTTGCATGGGAAAGACAAAGAAACCTCATACAAAAAATTTGTGTCCTTACCCATTTGATCGAAACATAGCAATGGTACCATTCCCTCCTAGTTTTGAAATCCTCAAATTTGACAAATACAGAGGGTGAGGAAGTCTTGTGGACTATATCAAAGAATTCAACGTCATGTGCATGGAAGTGGTGTATAATGATTCATATCTAATGTGCCTCTTTCCTCAAAATTTAATAGGTATTGCTATGGATTGGTTCTCTCGTTTTCCTCCTGGTATCAATTTTTTTCAAGAAATCATTGACAGATTCATTGATCACTTCTCCTTCAATCTTGACATGGACGTTAGTTTAGAAGAATTGTACACTCTCAAACAAAATCCAGGGGAAACCTTCACAAATTTCTTACAATGATGGAGACAAAGAGCTAGTAAAAGAAAGCGACCTCTTCCTGACGAACAACAAGTGGGAATCATCATAGCCAACCTTGATATGAATCCATCATTTTACTTGAAAATGCAATGCATCACATCCTATAACGAGCTTGTACCAAGATCCCTTAACATTGAAAGAGCTTTAATCTCACAAGGAAACACTCAAGCTTACAAAGACAATCATCCTTCAACTAGCTCAAATGAGAAACCTCATGTATGGGCTAAGAACAAAAATGTAACAAATGACGGTGTAGTAGATGCTAAGGTCATACTAAGTGCTCCTAGACCCAACAATAATCAAGTTGCTAACATCCAACCAACTGTGCAACAAATGGTACCACATCAAAACAATCAGATCAATAACACCAACATGCAACCAAGGAAAACCGATAACAAGAACAACTATCCCAAACACAAGTACACACAATTATTAGAACCCATCAAGACAATCATGAAGAAATTGGTAGAGTCAAATTTGATAACACTTCCTAACTTTGAAAACTATAAAGAACCCCAAGAAAAACCATCCTGGTACAACGAACGTGATCTCTATGACTTCCATAAAATTAAAGGATGTAAAACAACAAATTGCATGAAACTCAAGAATATTATTCAAGATCTCATAGATAATGATACCATATCTTTTGAGGCACTAGCTGGAAACCAAAATCTCAAGATATACAAGAACCCTATGCCTAATCATAATGAAACTAACAATAATGGAAAAGCTAAGGATTACACCAATGTTCAACATACTTATTCCAATGTAGTTGCTTAATATGATAGTGTTATCACTGTTGTCACCATCAAAGGAGTCAGTACAGAATGTGGAGTCACCACACAATGTGGCAAAATAATTGTTCAAGGAGCTATCCCAGCTCAATCTAGGACACAACCTACTTTTCCCACATCTAATCCTAGAAAGTACAATCTTGTAGATCAACTTAAATAAACCCCCACTCAAATATCAAATTTGGAACTCCTGAAATTATCTCCTACACATAGGGAAATATTGGAAAAAGCCTTGTCTAAGTCATTCATTTTGGATAACATTGATATCGATCAATTTCAAGCTATGGTAGGGCACATCACCAGCCATCCTCTCACCTTCTCCCAACAAGATTTACCATCACAACCATCCCATAACCATGCTTTACACCTTGAGGTTGTCATTCATAAAAAATAAGGTCAAAAGGGTCTTGGTAGTTGGAGGTGCTGGTCTAAACGTTTGTACCCTATAGTTGATCAAGCATCTAGGCTATTTAGAAGATACTATTGAGAAGACAAAGAGTACCACCATCAGAGCATATGATGACCAAGAATGGGTATCACAAGGAATCATAGAACTTCCAATCCAAGTGGGACCTCCTATTGCAGAAACTACATGCCAAGTACTTGATCTTGATCTTCCCTATAACATACTACTTGGTCAACCTTGGATCCATGCTTTGAAAGCTATAGCCTCAACATATCATCAGTGTGTGAAGTTTCCTTTTGAGGGCAGAGAAATCACTATCCATGGAGATCTTGAGCCTTTCTACTATTGCAAGAGCCTTGAAGCCAAGTTTTATAAGATCCCACAAATACCCAAAAATGATGAAGGACCTACATCATCAAGCTCATTTATTGACCCATCATCTCTAGCCTCTACCTCAACATCACAAGTACCAATTGTGAAAAGCATACATGGTGTCAAAGCAGTAATCCAAGATGACAGTTGTGGAAGCTACAAAATATTGAAATAAACCTTTGTCTTAGGAGAGTTACCTATTTCTCCTCAAACTCATGGGAAACCCACATCTAGCACCAAAGAACTAGAAATAATCAAGATGGTAGCTACTACCTTCACCAAATGGGGAGATTTGAATCAAGAAGATGCCCATGAGCAAGATATCTCTAAAATCCTCTATGAAGATGATCGACCTATTCCTGTTCTTCCCATGGAAGATGACAACAAAGGTCTAAAACTAATGTAGAGCATGGGATATAACAAGAATGAGAAGCTAGGACATAATGACAATGGTTTACTAGAAACCATTGTTCCTAAGAAATGACTAAAGAATCTTGGCTTAGGTTGTACTACTAGCAAGGTCATACTTATTGGAAAAGTTATTGCTGCTAAACGAGTTGAGGTTTCCCCTTGGTCACCTACATCACATGATACTACCTTAGATGAATTTCCTCTTGATGTTGCTAACCTATTTAAGAACAACACCCTCTTCATGATATCCATAACATCCTTTATCTCAAACAACCAACCAATTGAAATATGCCTAGTACATCCGTAACTCATTGACATGGACCGACAAGGACCACCAGTTCTAGATTTATTCAAAAATGATGAAGCGATCTCAGAATTCATGAGACTCTAAGACAACTTATCATGGGCAGATCACAAAGCAGGCTTCGACATAGAGCTCGATATAGGGGCATACTATGGGGAGACAATTGAATCCTTCAGTCACAAAATAAATGAAATGCAATTAACATGCAAATCCTTGAGTGAAAACCACCTAGTGGCACTCTCTGATCACAAAATAGTAAAAACAAAGGACACATCCAATGGTGAAAACCTCCCTGAGGCACCCAAGGATGAAGGATTAATCTCCCCTTAGTGCAATGCATCCAAAGAAATCAACAGTACTAGTAGAAAAGGCTACACCAGTCAATGTGGGAACAAAAAAAGAACCTAAGATCACCTTCTATGTTGAATCCTTGCTAGACAAAGAACAAAATAACCTCGTAGCATTCCTTAAAGAGGGAAGAGCTAACTTTGCATGGTCCAAAAGTGGTTATACATCACTTAGCAGTTTATCTTGATGCCAAACCAGTCAAGAAGAAATTAAGGAAGATGCACCCTCAGATAACACTCTTGGTTAAACTGGAACTACAAAAGCTTCTTAATGTTGGATTCATCTGATCGATAAATTATCTTGAGTGGGTTTCAAACTTGGTACCAATATCAAAACCCATTGGGGCATTAGAATATGCACTGATTTCATAGATCTGAACAAGGCATGTCTAAAGGATGATTTCCCTCTTCCAAACATTTATCTCATTTTGGATTTAATAGATGGGAATGAAATGTTGTCGCTCATGGATGGCTTTTTAGGCTATAATCAAATCATAAATCGCCAAAGAGGATCAACATAAAACTATCTTTACTTGTCCATGGGGAACCTACTGCTGGAATGTGATGCCATTTGGGTTGAAGAATGCAGGAGCTACCTATCAAAGAGAAATGACCCTCATCTTTCATGACATGATCCACAAAACAGTTGAATATTTATGGATGATATTTTGGAAAAATAAAAGAGAAGTGAGCACATACAAGTCTTAGAACCTATCTTTGATAGGCTGGAAGAATACAAGGTACGACTAAATCCAAAAAAGCGTGTGTTCGAGGTCACATTAGGGAAACTTATTGGCTTCATCGTTTCACAAAGAGGGATAGAAATTGATCCAACAAAGGTAAAAGCCATCCTAGACATGGAATTGCCACAAACATTGAAGTAGATGAGAGGATTACAAGGAAGGTTGCAGTCCATTAGAAGGTTGATAGCTCAACTATCAGATAAGACTCGCCCCTTTTCACATCTTCTCCATAAAGGGATAACTTACAAGTGGGATGAAAAATGTGATAAATGTTTCCAACAGATCAAGGATTATCTAACACCTCCAGTGCTCATGCTGCCGATACCAAACAAGCCACTGATCCTATACATCTCAACAACACCAACAACACTAGGAGCTCTTTTAGCACAACACGATGAAAATGGAAAAGAAAGAGCCATATACTACATCAACAAAACCTTGTTAGGCTATGAGATGAACTATTCACCCATTGAAAAAGCATGCCTAGTGGTAGTTTTCACTTCACAAAAGTTCAAACATTACATGTTGTCACACCAAATCAAGCTCATTGCAAAGATTGATCCATTAAAATATTTGTTATCCAAAGCGACTCTCATGGGACAAATGGAAAAATGGGTAATGATCTTGACAAAGTTTGATATAGAGTATGTGGAGCGCAAGGAAATCAAAGGACAAGTGATCACAAAATAGTTAGTAGAAGCACCTATCTATGATGAGAACCCTTTAATATCTGAGTTCCCTGATGAATTAATGTTCCTTATTAATCTCACATCTCAGTGGAAAATGTACTTTGATGGATCATTCACCCAACATGGATCAGGAGCCGACATTATTTTCATCACCCCCAAGGTGATTGCATCCCAAAGTGTTATAGGCTATCATTCCCATGTACCAATAACATTGTTGAGTACAAATAATTGATCACATGTCTCAAGATAGCAGTTCAATGGAAGATACAAGAAATGAAAGTATATGGAGACTCACAATCAGTTATCAACCAAGTCAATGGCGACTATCAAACAAAAGATGACAAGCTTAATCCTTACAAGAAGATGGTGGAGAATCTCAAAGATATTTTTATAGAAATAACTTTTGAGCAGATTCCTTGCATGAACAATAGAGCAACAAACACCATGGCAACAATCAAATCACTACTAGACATGTCGAACAACATTCCTCAATGTGAATTCTTGGTAGAACAACTTCTTGTACTAACTTTCAAAATCCCTAAATCTGAATTTTTGTGTCTCATTGTTGGTCCTGGATCCTCTTGGTACCATGACATTTTAACTTACCTTAATAGAGGAAACCTTCCATCAGATATCACCCTGAACCATAGAAAGACCTTTGTAAAAAAGGCATCTCGATTTGTGATCCTAGGTGATACCCTTTACTGACGAAGCATTGAAGGGACATACTACGATGTATTAACCAAGAGGAAGCCTTAACTACCTTAACAAAAGTACATGATGGCATATGTGGGTCCCATTCTAGCAGTATGACATTAGCTAAGAAACTATTAAGGATGGGGTACTATTGGCCAACCATGGAAAAAGAAGCTCATCAGTATGTGCAGAAATGCATCTAGTGTCAATAGCATGGGGATTTGATTCATGATCCAGCTCAAGAATTGCAACCAATGATTACACCATGACCTTTTTTGTAGTGGGACTTGACCTCTAGGAAAAATCACTCCAACCTCATCCAACGGCCATAAGTTCATCATAATCACCACTGAGTACTTTACTAAGTGGGTTGAAGCCATTCCTATGACCTACATAACGGGGAAGTAGATAGCCAAGTTTATCTTGAATTACCTAATTTTCCATTATGGTGTGCCATAAACCCTCATCTTAGACAATGGAACACCATTCAAAAATTAGAATGGGAAAGAGTTGTGCCAAAGATTCAATATCCAACACCGATTCTCTACACTATACTATCCCCAAGGCAATAGCCAAGGAAAACCAACGAACAAAACTATCCTAAAAATCCTAAAGAAAACAATTAATGAAGCTATTCATGATTGACATCTGTAGCTAAATCTCTCTCTTTGGACTTATCAAACCAGTATCCGTACACCTACAGGAGCAACCCCTTTCTCCCTAGTCTATTGATCAGAAGCCATCTTGCCTATTGAGTTTGAGCTCCCATCATTGCGAGTGTCACTAAAGAATATAATAACTAGGGAAGAGTACAAAGTGTCTCAATTGAATGAGCTAGAATTCTTGGATGAATGTCGTCTTCATGCCCTTAATCACTTGCAAGTGTATCAAAACCAACTAAAATAGAGCTATAACAAGAGAATCAATTGTTGGTTGTTCCAGGTAGGCAATCTGGTCTTAAAAAAATTTCAAAAGAACCTCCTAGATCAAGATATCAAAGGAAAGTTTGAGTCTAACTGGTTGGGTCCCTTTATCATCAGAGCAAGCTACAGATCATGAGCATACCAACTATCAACCCCTAAAGGTGAACCCTTGCAGGAACCAATCAACTGCTTGCATCTCAAAAAAAATCATAAAAATGATCAAAATCCAAATAAAAATGAGAAAAAGGATTGAAAAAAGTAAAGAAAAAAATCATTCTCTAGTGAAAACCACTTTGGTGGCGCTTTGGGCAAGTACCTTGGTGAAAACTTGGCATACAGGTGCCTTGCATAAATAAGGTATCTCCATCTATTCTTTGGATCTTTTCACCTAGCATTCTTTGCATCACCATTCATCCCCCATTCACGTCCTTATCATGGCTTGTCACTGTAAGGTATCATGAACTCTTTAGCACTACTTGGCATATTATCAAGGTCAGTTTGTCCCGCCTTTATCGAAGTAGGCTAACATATCACATTGGGGGAATTTCGTTATGCATCACAATCGTGTTCTTGTATATCTTGAAGTCATGGGACATCTTATTAGAAAACACCAAAAATATTCATAAAATCTTATTCAAAAAATCCAAAAACATTTTCAAAATCTTGTATAGCGAAAATCCAAAAACATTTAGAAAATTGTAAAGGAAAAATCCAAAACATCTAGAAATCATCAAAATCTCTAAAAAGGTCGAACATTGAAAATCCAAAAAAAATATCTCTTGTCGAACTACGTTGTCTCTGAGCTTCAACATAGGCAAGACCATCACCGATGTGCCCCCGAGACACCCTAGGCCAGTCCTTTAGCAGTCCATTGTAATTAGCTGTCGTCTCTTGTCTGTTCATATCTTGGTCCTATAAATTAGTTGAGTCAGTCAAACTACATGGTCTCTTCATGTATAACGTAGGAAAGGCTAATCTTTGATCAGCCCTTGAGGCCCCTAGGATAGGTTTTTAGGTTAGGTTCTTGGTCAAAACTTGGAAATTCAGAAAACCCCTAAACATTCGGATAATCTTGAAAAATCCAAAAAATACAAATATTTGAAAACACAAAAATATTCAGAAAATGGAAAACACAAAAATAATAGAAAACATTCAAAAGACCTAAAAAGCCTAAAAAATTCAAAAAACCCTATACAACCTTAGAAAATCAGAAAAACAAAAACATTCATATAAACATTCAAAAAGACCAAAACTAGCCTCAAAACATTTCAAAATACCAAAAACATTCAAATATTCTGAAAAACCCAAAAACCCATCCATCCCATCTCGCTTTCACCCATAATAAGTGATCGTCACCTTCACCCTTTGGCGAAACAAATAGAAAACAAACATAGTAAGTCATAAAGTGCGAACTCAAAAATCAAAATCTAAAGTCTAAATCATAGGTAAATACGTCAGTGAAGTTTATAGCAATAGCTCATCTTAGCATCATCATCCCAACATCAAACAACCCTCTGATCAACATGTCCTAGGATGTATCCTTCCTGTGATGGACATCAACATCATATATCACCTAAGCTAAACTTAAACTAGGTAGGAACTATAAATAACACTGACTGTTTGTCTTTGATCTTTTCTTATGATTTATCTTAATGACCCATTCTGAGGACCTCTCAATGATGTTCTAAAACAACTTAGAGAGAAAGGAATGGGGCATCGATCATTATCTTTCTTTTTGTTGTGCTTGTGGATACTCTTGTAAAATAATCTTGGCGCATACTTGCTTAGTTGTGTGTAGGAAGGTCATTTGGAGTATGTTGTTGACTATTGCATATACTTTGGTCCACTATGTTCTAAACTTATAACTTACATTCCGATGATGTTTCCGTATGTCATGATGTGAGAAAGAACTATCCTATCTGCTTGTTGAGTCAAAGTCCATTACACTAGATACAACGTCATCCTGGTTATCAATAACTTGATGTATCATATCTATGTGTTATATCAAACAATAAGGAACGATGGAAAATCCCAATCCTAAAGTGTGAGCATCCCATCCTGTATTCTTTTGCATTGTCTCCTCACCATCACTAATAAAATCTCGATGGATCAAGGACTTGTTAGATCTTTTGAAGAAATCATCATCATCAACGGTTATTCATTCTTTATTCTTCTATCTTTTCTCCGCGCTAACCTGGTATCATGACACACCAAAAAAACCGTCAATGCATCCATCCTGCATCCACAAAACATCAACATACATGCATTTCATAATCATATCATAAGCATAACATCCATCAACATAATCACACATCTCATAATCATTTGCTTATCACATCATACATTTTGCATTATCATTTGAGTTATGAAGAATAATATAGATTTTTTATTCTAAGCATCTTAAATCATTGCATATCATAAGCATTTGCATCCATACATCCATATGCATCATCATCATAAAACATGCATAGAAAATATAAAAAAATAAATACACCCATATCATTTACATCCATAAAATCTGCATATCATAATCATCCATTCATATAATATCTTGAAAAGATAATGAAAAATAATATAACATCACATACATCCATATCATAATCATTACATGTGACATAGGCATAATGCATCCATACATGATCATATATATAAGCATCCATACATGAAATAAAGTGAACACATCATAGCATGAATCATCCGTATTCGTATCATATATATATAAGAAAATGTGTCATGGTACAAAATTTGGATCAGTGTATGTACATCGATAATAAGTACAATATCCACGAGGCTATAAAAAATGAGCCCATGAATGAATATCAGTATAAAGAATGGGGAAAAATTAAAGTGTCTATACATCATAAGGCTAGCCCTAGTGGCTACTACCCTCTCCAGCTTGCCGATCAAGCTAATCCTCTACTCGAGGGTGTGCATTGCTCCACTGTGAAAAATCAAGCTATCTCAATGTCGTAGGAACATCTCTATGACAATGTTGCTTGTAATATGCAGCCTCCGTAACAATCTCTCTATACAATCTGGTCGAAACTGTCTGACCATGGGTGGATGTCATAAGGCCCTCAATCTACTGATGTTGAGCCACCTCCTGATCTCTCTCACTTGTGACTACCTGAACTCTCTACAAAGCTGCATCCGTCTTGGTTGTCACAAAAACTACTTGCTATCGAGCTTGGTCTCGCTTAGCAGTCAAAACCATAATCTGCTGGTGGGCCTAGTCCCACTCACCCATCAAAGCCTCCACCTACTGCTGTAGCTGTTGTATCTGTGCATCTCTAGCATCTAACGGTGGTGGTGGTGGTGGCACTGGTTGCTGCTACACTACTGGAAGCTACTGTGGAGGCTGTTGTCCTACTGGAGGAGCCCATAGAACCTAACCATCATGGCCATCCTGGCTGCCATGTCCCCTGCCCTTGACACCTCTGCCTCGTAGCCTCCCTTTGGGAGGAGCACCTGCAAGATCTGTAAGTCACCGCGGTGGGATGAACCATACATCATAAGCGGTAGTAGTCTGAGCAATGGGCTGACCCTGATCATATGCCCAAGGCTGCATAACCAACTGGCAAAAACTCTCAATGACCTCTGCTGCCAGAATCGTTGGTCCCCATGTAGGAATCTGATTAGCAGCTCTAGCAAAAATAGCCCTATAAGCATCATTGGGCCTATCTTGGACATGACCAAATTGTCTGGCTACTCTATTAGGAAGGTATTGCTCGATCATAGTATGCTCCCAACTCTGCATGTAACAGGTCTGCCGAGTGAAGTAGAGCTACTGAACATCATCAAACCAAGCTGACATCTAAAGCCATGGTCACCATCAGAACACAACCATATCGTCTATCACCCATCACTAGTACGGGAGTCTAATCTGTAATGTGTGCCTAAGTGTAATGACACCTCAGTATCTCCATATGACGGGATCATCTAGCTCCACGTACTCCATCTATACAATTGACTGAAGCACTGCAATGTGCTCCCATGCCCATATATGGAGTGTCACCCTTGCACCGAGAGCTCTCTCCAGTACTATGGGCCTATGCTCTCTCAACATCAATGGTGGAAAGACCTCCTACACTCACGAAGCCCATGATGTCAGGAAATCATCAAAAAATTGAGGTTATTTATAATTTTTGTCTTAGAAATCACAAATGCATCGCTATTTACAAATGCGTCGCTATATTCAAAACTCAAATAGTGACACCCGATGCATTTTAAAATTCAAATTTTCAAATGTGTCGCCATACAAGATAGCATCGCAATTTAGAATTTGGCATGACCTAACCCTAACTTTCAAATTGGCAAGTGCGTCACCATTTACAAATGTGTCGCCATTTCAAATTACAAACCCTAATTTTAAATCAAAATAAGCATTGCCATATATCATTTGGGTGTCACCGATTGAAGTTTGTGCGTCGCTATATAGTGACGCCCTCAAATTCTAAAATCTAATGCCTAATAAATGCATCAAAATTTCAAATTTCAAATCAAGTTTTGAATCACATACCGGTGGTCCTGCGCTTGGAAGCCGTTGGAACTCATGAAATTGATCAGAAATGTGTCGGGGAAGCTCACAGTGCACCATTTTGTCGAAGGGTTAGAGCTCAAATTGCAAGAATTTCTAAAGTGTGAATGCACAAATGAATTGAAAATGACCCCTCTTGACCTATTTAAGCTAGAAAATTAGGGTTTTTTGCCCTAATTTAACCTTTTTAATGGGGTTTATTATCATTTTCACCAATTTTTCCAATCTAGACCTAATTTTGTATTATTTTTTGCATTTTTGGCATTATTCTTGCATCCCAAAACCTTTCTAGACCCTTGGGGCAACTTGTAAACCTTTATTGAGAAATCAACCCCAAAATTCAAAAATTTCACTCGATTTCTTGAGGGGGTAGGGAGTCAGTTTTATCCTTCTGCAGGGGCATCTAAAAATCATAATTTTTTTATTTTTTTGATTCAAGCAACATTTTTGATTTGAAAAGCGTTCTTCTTTGAACCGAAGCAACAGGCACCTCGCTTCAAAGAGGGGCAAAATGTAGACATTGAAAAATGTCTTAATAAATGTCATACACTTGAATCAGATTTACTAACATCATTTCCTCTTTATCTATCCTCTTTTCGCTTAATTAATTCAATTAGCCTAGCTAATTAATTAATTTCATCATTTTTGTCTATTTGGCCTAATTAATTAAATTGGGTTAATTCATCTCTTTTCGTACTAACACTTAATCTAATTAAATTAAATAGACCAAAATATTTAATTTAATCTCCTAAGTCATTTTATTTAATTAAATAACCCTAAGTTATTTAATTAAATATCATTTCCCCTCGCCTATTTATTAAATCATCCAATTTAATAAATATCTTCTAATTCTTCTATTCCCTAATTGCATAAATTAAACCTTGTTTAATTAGAAATTAAAATAATTATTCCTCTAATCAAAGGGAATATTCCAATAGAATATTCTTTATCCTTTTTGCACAATTAAAACTTTGTTTTAATTTGTAAATTAACCTTTTTCCTCATCCAAATGGAATATTCTAAGGAATATTCCCTCTCCTCCAATCAACTCACTTAGCTTCAAATGCAAGTTAACCCTTTAAACTCTTTGGCAAGTTACCTTTGACCTATGTGAGTAGGTCAAAAGTGTGTTTGTTTAAGGAAATTATGAGCCTTTGATTAATCTTCATCTTGCATTCTCATCCATTGATGAGAATCCATGATCCATGCCTCTCATCTTCTTCATCCTGAAGCGTTGATTGAGCTTTTTGATCTCAACCATCCATTCTTCATTTTTCTCTCCTATAAATAGGTCACTATTTGGAGACAAATGGATCCATCTTTTATTGCAAACTTATGTTGTTAAATTTACTCACATCTATACTCTCAATTTGCATACATTTAGCTTATTTTCAGTTTTTTTTAGTTGCATAATAGCTTAGAGAATCCATTAATGGCTTCCATGCATCCATCATAGTTTGTAAATAAATTAGGGTTTTCATCTTTTAGCTCATTTTTAGCTTAGATTAGCTTAGCAATTGCATAATTAGATCATTTATAGCATAAAATCATGGTAACTTATCTTGCATCTTGTTCATTTTGTGCATAATTTAGGTTTTTCATACACCATACATTGTGGTTTCATCGATTCTCTTCTGTAGAATCAACTGAAACAAGCTCACTATCACAATATTGGGAAAGGGTCATCGGTCCACATCAACGCGACACCAATTCCACAACAAGATAAAGTTTCAATAGATTAGAGTAGATGTTTTCTTTAAAGCTTTCGTAAGTTTAGCATGTTAGGTTTTTTGATAAAATGTTTACTTTCAATTTTGATTGATTGATCTTGTTGAGATTTGAGTATTGGTGGCTCCGTTATGCTTCAATTCATCATGGATCAAGTATAATTTGTCCCATACCAGTATTTCACATCGAAAAATATTCATGCTTATTTGTATGACAAATCAGGATCACAAATGGATGTATCAAGCAACTAAGGTGGATAATCCATGTTCGCTAATCTATATCCAAATTCTAATACTCATATGGGATCTGGCATCTTGATACCAAAGGTGAATATGTGTTATTTTGATGACAAGGATTTGCTAACTTGGATAAACCAAATGAAGAATTTTTTGATGCACATCAAATCCCAACTGAACAAAAGGTGACAATCGATTCCCTATATCTAGAACCAGAGAAATTCATTTGGTATTGATGGCTTTGTTCTCAATGAAAAAATAGGGCATTGTTGTCTCATGTTCAATCTTTATAGAAGAGTTGCAATCATAGTATAGCAATAGTGTGGTCGATAATTTTTTTAGAAAACTAGCTAACTTCAACAAATATGATTAGTCAGATTAAATTCAAAAACTCCAAAATATATCCTTGAGGGTGAATATAATTACAAAGGAGAACTTGAATGACTTGTTTTTGGGTGGTCTCAAATATCACATCCAACATGAGGTATGCATGTTTAGTCATAGATCTATATGAGCAGTTTATCTTAGCACACAAGGTAGAGGAGAAGTATTTGTTTCCTAGAAGGCAAGGAGTTAATTAAATAAGAGAGAATGGCTTATTAGCAATTTTCACTCCCTCTGCCTACTAGATTGGCACTGCAACAAATTGAAGAGAAGAGAGAAAAAGGGTTATTTTTTAATTGTGATATCAAATATAGTTGAGGAAATAAATGAAATGAGAATAAATTATTATGTATTGAAGGTCTAAGTGAGGAAGAAGAGGAGGAACCAATATTAGAAGATGACAAGTAGTTAGATGAGGAGTCACAAGATCCCCAACCAATCATTTTTTGTCATGCACTCTCACTTTTTAGGTCCCCACAAACTCTCAAGGTAGTGGGTTTCTTAAAGAATGAGAGAGTAACAATGTTGATAGGCTCAAGAATTACTTATAATTTCATCAACAAAAAATTGGATACTCATCTAAACTATTTTATATATCCAGCTCCAAAATTTCAAGTCCTAATTGTAGATGGCGCTACTGTTAGTTTTTTTGGAAAATTCCATAGCATTAAATTATCCATGAGATATTGTCATCTTGATTTCCTAATGTTTTTTTATCTCCATGAGTGCAACAAATATTATTTTGGGAGTACAGTAGATTAGTATATTGGGAACAATTGAGACAAAATTCCAAGAACTATTCATGAGATTTCACTCAAAAGGAAAGATAATTGAGATAAGAGGGTTATGTGTTAAATCCCCACATATGTCAAGATCTCATCAAATCTATTTTTTTAAAAGAAAGGAGCTAATGGATTTGTGGCCTGGTATTTTCATTAGAAGCCTATCAATCAAATGACCCTACCCATCCTAATTTACAAGCAAGTATAAATTGCCTCTCTATGGTTTTTTGAGATATAGATAAAGGGATACCTCCTAAAAGGAACCATTATCATGTCATACAACTAGCATCAGGGATCCAACCACAGAACATCATGCCTTATAAGTACCCATTTAAATAAAAAAGTGAGATTAAAAAGATTGTTCAAGAGATGTTGCAACTAGGTATTTTAGGCACAACCAAAGTGCCTACTCCTCACCCAGGGTGATGGTGCATAAGAAGGATAAAAATCAGTGTAGGTGCCCAAACTACAAAGTTCTCTACATCTACACCATCAAAGATAAGTTTCCTATCCAAATCATTGATGATTTACTAGATGAATTGAATGGAACTATGTTTTTACAAAGCTAGATCATAAATCAATTTATCACCAAATTTGAATTAATGATATTCCCACTTAGATGTAATATTTAGGACTCATGAGGGTCATTATGAGTATTTAGTGATTATATTTTGTCTTACTAATGCACCATCTACATTTCAAATTTTGATGAACTCCATCTTTAAGAATTTTTGTAAGAAGTTTGTATTAGTATTCTCTAATGATATTGATTTATAGCAAGACATGGGAGGAACATTTGCAACATGTAGATCAAGTATAAGTTCTCAAAGATCACAAAATTTATGCTAAAGCCTTCCAAGTATTCTTTTGGTCTCAAAGAGGTGGAGTAATTGGGACACATAGTGTTGTACAAAGGATTAAAGTTTGATCCTAATAAAATTAAGGTTATCATAGAATGGCCTATTCCAAAAACCATTAAGAAACTGAGGGGTTTCCTTGGATTAACTATATATTATAGAAAATTCATGAAGAAATATGGGTGGATAGCAACACCCCTCACAATCCTATTGAAGAAGGATTTTTTTTAGTGGAATGAGTTAACTAACACAACATTTGAGAGATTTAAGGATGTTGTGTACTACTCCAATTCTTGCTACTCTAGACTTCACCAAGTATTTTTTGTGGAGTGTGATGCTTCATGTAATTGTATAGGAGACATTATCATACAAGAGGTTCAACCCATTTATTTTTAGAGTCATCAAAGTAATTTAATAATCAACTCAAACCCATTTATGATAAGAAAATGGTTGATATTCTTCATGTAATAAAATAATGGAGGCCATATCTAATGAGTAGACACTTCAAAGTTAAGATAGATAATGATAGCTTAAAATATTTTTTGTAACAAATATTATCTAATAAAGAGCAACAAAAATGGGTCACTAAGATGTTAAGGTATGACTTTGAGATTTATATAAGGGAAGGAGAATATTGTGGAAAACACATTATCTAGAAATGATGAAAACAATGAAGCATTATTATGTGTCGTTTCAATATTACAAATAGATTGGGTGGAAGAAGCCAAAGAAGAGTGGCATAATGATTTTGCTATAGGTAATCTCATTCAATAGTTAGAGAGTGATCCTAGTAGTTCAGATAAGTTTATTTGGAAGGGAGATGCTTTGCGGTCAATTATACCTATGCAAGAACTTCACTCTCAAACAAGAGATTCTTGCAAAGCTTCATTATTTCCAGTTGGCATTAATTTAATATTTTCATAGATATCATCGAATCAAGAAATAATTATTTTGGGAAGGGATTAAAGGGGGGATGTTCAATTTTTTTTGATAAAATGATTGGTTTGTTAAAGAAATAAACGGGGGGAAATTAAGACACCTACTCTTTTGCAACCCTTAGTTATTCCTAGCCAACATTAGGAAGAGGCCATATCGATGGATTTCATCAAAGGAATTCCAAGATATAAAGGTAAGAGTGTCATAATGTTAGTTGTAGATGACCTCATCAAATACGCCTATTTTATTATATTATCTCATCCTTTTATAGCAAGCACATCAACAAAAACATTTATGGATAATATTCAAAAGTTACATGATACTCCCAAGGTTATTATTAATGATCTTGATCCTATCTTTACTAGTAGCTTTTGGACATACTTATTCTCTTATTTGAGTTCTCAATTGGCTCATAGTTGTTCACACCATCCTCAATTCAATGGGAAAAGGATATCTACATTGTTTCACTTCAAATAAGCAAAAATCAATGGGTAGATTGGCTACAACTAGTAGAATGGTAGTATAACATTTCTTTCCATAATTCATCAAAAATGTCTCCATTTAATTCAAACTATATGGATACCATACTTCATTCCTTATATCATTATTAAGGGTGAAACCAAGAGTTTAGGTTGTGGAGGACCACTTTTCATCAACAATAGGTACTTTAAGAACTTAAGGAGAATTTGGCTATGGCACAAGTGGAATGAAACAAAAGGTTAGCCAACCCAGAGTGAAATAAGATTTGAATTTGGGGACTAGGTTTTCTTGAGATTAAAACCTTATAAGAAAAATTCCTTGAAGCAACATACAAAGAATGACGAGTTTTCCTCAAAATATTATAGTCCATACATGATTATACAAAAGATAGGTTTATACACCTAAAATTGGTCGAGATAATTAATTAATTAAATACTAGCTATTTAATTAATAAACTCCTTTATTTCAACTACTTATAAATACATTCTCAATTTATTTATATATTTCACACTTTTCTAAATTCTTCATCCTAAAGCCCATTCTTCTAAATTTAATTAAATAAACAAATGACTATAGTTTGTTTTATTTAATTAAACATCTTCTCACTAAGTTTGAATAATTTCAAATTCAAAATTAGTCACATGTCTACAACACTTTTTGGCCATGTCATCAAATGACACATGTAATTAAATATGATTAATATTTAATTACATTATTTTCAACCAATTATCTTCAACAAACTTTTAACACGGCTTATTCCTCACACACTTTATTCCTTCATCCATTTGGAATGTTTCCCTTGGTCAAGGGAACATCCTCCAAGATTCTTCCATCTCCACTATTCATCCCTCATGTTTGAATTTGGACCGTCGATCACTGCCACATCACAAGATGCTTTGAAAATCCTATAAATACAACCCTTTGCTACAACATTATCAATCCCATATTTTAGCAAACTTATTATGTAGGAATAGCTTTGGAGCATTGGAGCATTTGGAGTTTATAGTTAGCATTGTAGTATCATGTTAAATTAGAATCATGTCTTGCTTTATAGTTTCATTTTATTTCATGTCTTGCCTTATAGTTTCATTTTAGTTTATCATATCAATAGTTATTTGAGCATGTGCAAAATCATTTTAGCTTCTTATCACAACATTTGTATCACATAGTTTAGCAACATTATCTATTTGTCAATATCACCATTATCATAGTATCATGGCTTTTATCACATAGTTTCATGTAGGAACTTAGATTTCTTGCATTTTGAACATCTCATTTCTCAAGTTGTCATTCTAACAATCATATTTCACATATAAAATCTGAGAGCCAAATTATTTAATGAATCCTTGAGAATAAAGAACAATGGAACGTTTTTAAAGATTTGTTTTGTTGCAATTAGAGTAGTTCTTTAATTCAAATCTTTAATATAATACGTCTCATTGATGTTTGTGTGCTTTAGTATTGATTTTGATAACTCTCCCACATTTCACATGCACATAAATTGGCGCCCACCGTGGGGCCCAACCCCATTTTTAACAAATTTCTAGAAAATTTCTTGTGAACAGGCTAGACGTGACATTTTAGCGTGATCGTGAGTTCTTTTAGCGCATATGATGAATCTTTCAGCACATTCAACTTCTATTTCAACGCATACGATCAATCTTTCAGCGCATACGAGGTCTATTACAACACATTGGATATTTCTTCCAACGCATATGTCAACTATTTTAGTGCATACATGGAGTCTTTCAGCGCTTTCAGTCAATAATTTAGCGCATACATTAGTTCTTTTAGCGCATTCATTAGTTCTTGTAGCGCATACATGAGTTATTTTAGCACATAGAGTAGTTGTTTTAGCACATTGGAATGATCTTTTAGCGCATTGGATGACTTTTTTAGCACATTTGTTTAAATTTGCAAAATCTTAAAATCCTAAGAACTAATTATTGTTTTCTGCTTGCAGGTGGGTGATATGCTGGTCAAAGACAAAATTATGCAACTACTAATAATTTATGCAAGGGCTAGAGTTATTTGAATGCTTTCTTTTGATTAAGATATACATCTAGCTTAATTAAAAGGTTAAAGAACACCATGTTTTATGTGCTTGACGAATGGTAGGCATATGCTCTCCCCTTAACTGGGTGACCAAAAATGCAGACCCATTCATTTTTATTTTGTTTTATCCATAGAGGGCTTGCCTTGTGGGAAAAAGTAATCACCCAAGGGAATGACCCAACTGGTAACATGCTAAAGCCAAGTGACTTCCAATTGGGATATAAATGTAGATACTTGAGGAAAGTTCAAGTATCACGAGGATTGTTTCGACAAGACGGGAAAAAATGGTCTCTTGCAGAATGGATGATCCCCCACGAACGAAATGTATATACTAGAATCCTTTGTTATAGCAAGCCAAAATCCTTATTCTATTTACTAGCACAGAAGGTCTAACCTTTGAAGTCGTCCCACATTTTTGCAACTTTTAGTAGAGATGAGAAGTATACCATGGGAGAGTCATGGGTACTGAAGCTTGGCTACCTTGTAGAAGTGAGTGTCATGGAGGGGAGCCAATGGGGTCAAGCTTCTAATCATCCGCTAAAAGTAGGCACAGTTGGAGTAAAATCCAAGTGGGAATCTAGTAAATATTGTCCTACACAGCCTTAAGTTGTACATGTTTGATGTGTTTTACCAATGTGTTTTTAAAAAAAATTCAAACAAAACATCACACACTAGAAGTGAAAACCTTGATTTAGAAAACATCCTTTGAAGTAACCAATTCTCTGACTAGAAAATTAAAAAAATCAAATAAACTTGTAAGAAACTATGGCATTTTCCCAATTCAACGCATCTAGGCTCTATTTTAGTGCATTTGTGCAATCTTCCAGCACATTCATTCTCTGTTTTAGCACATCCAGGTAGTCTTATAGTGCATTTGTGCAATCTTCCAACACATTTACCCTTTGTTATAGTGCATTCACTGCATATTTTAGTGCATCGACCCTCTGTTTTAGCGCATACAACCAGTTTTATAGCACACCCGAGCAATCTTCTGGTGCATCCATCGTCTGTTTTAGAGCATTTGTCAAATATTTTAGCGTATTTGGGCTCTATTTTAGCACATCCATTAAATGCAAAACCTGAGAGTTAAATTTATCGCTTGTTTCATAGTTTGAACCAAAATTCAAAATCTTTTTCAATCCAAAATTATTTCTCAGGTATCACATAGTCTAAACTTGTTAAAAATGACCTCTAAAAGTTAAATTCTCTAATCTAAACCTAGATCTAACATATCAAAGTGCCTAAATCATCAAACTTATCACATATTTGATTGTTATGCCTAGTTTCATCATCAGGATTTATCATCTTCTCATCATGAAATAAAGCTATATAATCAAATCAAACTTAGTCTCATCAATTAAATTTGTCATTCTATTTGACTTAGTTTTAATCCTTGGCACTCTTCCAAACAAAGATCAAAGTTTAGTCAAAGTATAACACTTGCATGCCCATTCAAACAAGATTACAAAAGCAGAAACTCAAGGAAGAAGAACTTGAAATACAAAACATTGAAACACAAAACATTGAAGCTCAAAGCATCGAAACTCTGAGCATCGAAACTCCGAACATCAAAACTCAAAACATTGAAACTCAAAATAGTGAAACTCAAAACACCATGGTTGAAGCTGAAGAGAATCCTTTCCATGGAATCCACAACAATGAAGGGGAAGAAATAATTGAGGAAGACATCCAAAATGCTGAACAAGATCTGAATTTCCACAAATGCTTAGAAAATATTTTCAAAAGAAATGGGGAAAAATACCTCCTAATGTTGGCTAAACAAGGTGTCAAATTGCCTAATGAATTTGATGTTAATCAATTGAAAGCACCTCCCAAAAAGCCTAAAAATGATCTAAAACAAGTGGCTGCCCTAACTCATCAAATGAAAAATCTCCAACAACAAATTCTTGACATGCAAAGGGGAACCTCAAAACGATACTTGATCCAAGACATTTTTCCATATCCTTTTGATCAAGATATCCACATAATTCCTTTTCCCAAACATTGCAAATTCCCAAAGTATGACAAATACAATGGTAAAACCAATCCAATAGATCATGTGAGGGAATTTAGAACCACGATTCTTGAATTTTCTCATGAAGAAACTTATTTGATGAGATTGTTCCCACAAAGTCTAGGTGGACAATGCCTTGAATGGTTTTCCAAACTCGCACCACCAATTAGAACATTTGAAGAATTGGTTAACAAGTTCATCACCCAATATTCTTATAACATCCAACATGATATAACAATGAAAGACCTTTGCAACTTGAAACATAAAAAGGGTGAATCTTTTCTCACTTTTCTACAAGAATGGAGAAGGTTATTTGTGAGGTATTCTTGTCCCGTACCTAAAAAATAAAAGATGGAAATATTTATTGATAACCTAAATGAGGAGATGAGCTACAAATTGGAATTGCAATGTCCACCTACCTTCAAAAAATTTATTGAAAATGGGATTAAAATTAAAGAAGCTTTGGTCAAAAGAGGAGTCATAAAACTTTACAATGAAAAAAACTCATCAAATTCCTCCAACAATTACAATAGCGGTGACAAACCAAAGTTTTGGCAATGAAACAAGAATGTGGGTAACAATGATGGCACAGTTGAAAACCAAAATGCAAAACCTGTATTCAACTAAAAAAAAAATGCCACCAAAACTAATCAAAACAACAATCCACCCAACAACCAAAACAACAACCAAAATGTCAACCAAAGCAACAATCAAGGTAATGCTGGATCTAGAACACTGTCATATCAAACGTCCTCAAATCGAAGAAGGTTCACACCTTTGGGAAAATCATCATAATCAACATTAAAGGAACTTCTTGAAGCTAAAGACATAATGTTACTAGAGGCAAGAAATTGGGAGCCACAAGTTAAGCCTCCGTGGTGGAATGATGCACATTTATGTGACTTTCATTGAAACAAAGGACATAAAACCAACGACTGCATGCAATTGAAGCACTTGATACAAGAATTGATTGACAACAAGACGATATTTGTAGGACTCCAAACAAATAATGATCATGGAGTGTTCAAGAACCCTCTACCCAACTACGAAAAAAGGGGAATCTTCTTCTTCAAATACCAAGGGAAAAAACATGAACTATATTTATGATTCTACCATTCATTGTGTTGAGGTAGTCGAACATCAAACCAAGGATATTGAAACCAAGAGCCAAAGAAACATTTTTACAATTGAAAATCAACATCATGATATCGACACCACTTCACATCAAATCAATGACCTTGTGTCAATAAATTTGATCACCAACAATACTGCAAATGACAACCAAATCAATGTCATTAAAATCAAAGGAAAATAATACAATTCACCGATCAATGCAATCACAAGAGGACAAGCCAAGGTAACATTGAAAGGAGCTACCCCTTCCACGTCCAAAGCAACTACTGCTGTCCCCGCAACCCAATATAACATTGTTGACTAGTTGCAAAAAATAATCGCTCAAATATCCATATTAGAGCTTCTCAAGATTTCACTAGCGCACAAGGAAATCTTAGAACAAGCTCTAGTCGCCACCACGGTACCAAACAATTTGGAATTTTTCCAATTTCAAACTATGGTGGGACCTTTGATTGCACCTCACTGCTTATCATTTTCTGAACATGATGATACATCCATCACCCATCCACATAATGTTGCTCTCCACATTGAGGTCTTAATCCACAAACACCATGTTAAACATGTTCTAATAGATGGAGGAGCTAGCTTGAATATTTGCACTCTAAAACTTGTCCGTGCACTCAGATATTCTGAAAATGCTATTGATCCTAGAAGGAAAATCACAATAAAAGCATATGATGATGAAGAGAGATCCTCCCAAGGATTGATTGTCTTACCAATTCAAGTAGGACTAGTTGTCAAAGATATAGTCTTCCAAGTGTTGGATAAAGAGTTGACATACAACATACTCTTGGGACGTCCGTGGATTCATGAGATTCAAGCTGTACCATCAACATATCACCAGTGTTTGAAATTTCCTTTTAACGGACAAGAGATCACTATTAATATTGATTCCAACAACCCCCAATATTGCAACACACTTAGAACAACCCAAGACACTTTTGTGCCACACAACAGGGAAGCTACAACTCTTAATTTATCCAATAGTGAAAGACAACTGAATTCCTTTTCAAAGTGGGTGGAGAAAAGGGACCAATCAAAAGATAAGTGTATTAGTGAGTCTACTCCATCGAATCATGAAAGTCAACTCAATGCCTTATCAAAACAGGTTAAAAAGATCCAATTGAAAGACAAAGGCATGAGGGAATACTCATTTGAGAAATCCGTGTGTTTATAACAACTTCCAACTTCTCCTAAGTCATATGGACAACCACCAACATGAAGACAACAATCATCACAACCAACCACACTCTTTGATGGAAAATTTGTAAGAGTAGGCACCTTAGTGGATGAATCAAAAGACACTAAGGTTTTAAATTGGTTATACAAGGACAAAGAACAATCACAATCATCCACTTCAAGTGTACTAACAAAGCAGTATGGCAAAGGCAAGACAATCTTGGAAAATATGGGATATGAGGGAAAGGGTCCTATTGGTAAAAGAAAAGAAGGCATCATAGAACCAATATAGCCCACCACAATGAATTCCAATGACAAGATGGGACTAGGGTACATGGAAGAATCAAAAGAATAAATCAGACAACAGGTTGTCGAGAGAATCCTCCAATTGAGAGATAGTTCTGAAATAGACTCCAATGAATATGAATGGGATTCTCTCTCTAAAGAGTCTTGTCATGATAAGGAAATTGATGTGGTACAAAATTATACACCAACACGTACAAAGGGATAGAGCTCGGGTTACAGACCACTTGAAATTGGATCACAACATATCGATGAATCAAGTGAAGATGATCATACTTTGAGCCAGATAGATACTTAAGAAGAGAGTAACATCATAAACCTTAATATTTCCATTAGAAATTCTGATGATGTTTCCATTATGACACTCACCCCTTTCGACCTTAGCCAATCTAATGATTCTTTACCGTTAATACACCCTAAACTGATTGACTGGGACCAAAATGAGCTGCTTGACATACCTGTCTTTTCAAATGATGATGCCATCATAAACTTCCTTTGTTTAGACAATCCTGAAACATGTTCCACCAGTGGACCTCATAACAAGGATTTAAACAAGGGGAGTGCCAAATCTTCCAGCTGCAAAATGAATATCAAAAACAAATATAATGGTGAAAACCATTTAATGGCACTATTAGATCCAAAAAAAGTAAAAACAAAGAGCGTATCTCAAGGTGAAAACCTCTTTGAGGCACTGAGAGATGGAAGATTTGACACTCTCCCTGAACACTATTAGGATAGATCATCAGTACTGATTGAGCCCACACAATCCATCAATGTCTGCACTGATGAAATAGTGAAGACCCTGCATCTAACGACAACCATGATACAAAAGGAAAAATCGAGTTTCACTAAATTCTTTGAAGAGAGGCAGATCAACTTTGCTTGGTCCTATGCTGAAATGCTAGGCATAGATCCAGAACTCATCATGCATCATTTATCATTACCACCTAGCATAAAACCAGTAAAGAAAAAGTTGAGAAAAATGCACCCTCATATTGCCCTCTTGGTAAAAGCTGAATTAAAGAAGCTACTGGATGTGGGATTTATCAGACCTATTGACTATGCTGAGTGGATATCAAATATTGTGCTAGTTTCAAAACTAGACAAAAGCATGAAGATATGTACAGACTTCAGGGATCTTAACAAGGATTTCCCAAAAGATGATTTTCCTCTACCTAACATTGACATCATAGTAGACTTGACAACAGGACATGAAATGTTCTCACTTATGGATGACTTTTCAGGTTACAATTAGATAAAGATAGTACTTGAAGATCAAGATAAAAAATCCTTCACATGTCCTTGGGGTACTTTCTACTAGAATGTAATGCATTTTGGTTTGAAAAATGCTAAAGCCACATATCAGAGAGCAATGACCACTATCTTCCATGACATGATGCACACTTTTATGGAAGACTATGTAGATGACTTATTGGCGAAATCATTCACTAGAGAGGGACATCTAGAAATTTTAGACAAGATCTTCACTAGAGTAGAGAAATTCAATGTGAGGTTGAACCCCAAGAAATGTGCATTTGGCATAACATGAGCTAAGATTTTGGGGTGTATTGTATCGGCTAAAGGCATTGAGGTGGATCCTACAAAGGTCAAAGCCATCATGGAGATGCCTCCTCCCAAAAATATTAGTCAACTCAGATCATTGCAAGGAAGATTCCAGTCTATTAGAAGGTTCATCGCACAACTGGTTGACAAAACTCATCCTTTCAATCATTTATTACACAAAAAACGTCTCTTTCAAGTGGGATGAGAAATGTGAAGCCGCCTTCAATCAAATCAAGCAATATTTGATGTCACCACCAATACTAGTACCACCAATTGAAGGAAAGCCATTGATACTCTATATTGCAACAACTGAGATATCTTTGGGAGCTTTATTGGCACAAGGAGATTCTACAGGAAAGGAAAGGGAAATCTATTATATCAAAAGGACCTTGAATGGTTATGAGATCAATTACACCTTCATTGAAAAATATTGTCTTGCAGTAGTATTTGCTACCAAACAACTAAGACATTACATGTTGACTCATAGCTAAAATTGATCCTTTAAAGTATCTACTCAGTAAAGCTTCCCTAATAGGAAGACTAACTAAGTGGGTCATGATATTGAGTGAGTTTGACATCCAGTACATGGATAGAAAATCCATCAAGGGTCAATCCATAGCGGATCAACTAGCTGAAGCACCATTGCAATACAATCATCCAATGAACATTGAGTTTCTAGATGTTGATGTCCTTACAATATCTACACAACAATGAATGTTGTACTTTGATGGCTCTTATATACAACATGGATCAGGCACATGAATCTTGTTTATCTCTCCACAAGGACATACCATTCCAAAGTCCTATAAACTGATGTTTCCTTGCACCAACAACACAACCGAATATGAAGCATTGATCATTGGAATCAAAGAAGCAGTCGAGTGGAAGATCATAGAGTTGCATGTCTATGGAAATTCACAACTAGTCATTAATCAGGTGAACGATGATTACCAAACAAAAGATGACAAATTAATGCCATATAAAAGAATGGTTGATGACTTCAAAAAGTACTTTGTGAAGAAAAAATTTGAGCAGATTCCTAGAGGTGACAACAAAGCTATTGATGCCATGGATACCATTACTTCTCTCTTACATATTCCTGAGAAACGAGCCCATTATGAGTTCATGGTGGAACAATTGTTCAACCCATCCTATGACAACCCCAAATCCCAAATCATCTACCATCTAGCCGAGGCTGACACTTCTACCTATGGGAAAATCTACACCTATTTGAAAGGCAATACCCTCCCACCCAATTTATCCTGGAACCAAAAATGAAATTTCATTTGACAAGCAGCTCAATACACCCTAATAGCTGATGTGCTTTATCGATGAGGTCTTGATGGTACTCTCCTTCGGTGTCTAGAACGTAATGAAGATGAAACCACTTTATGTGAGGTCCATGAAAATATCTATGGCACACATTCAAGTGGCCTAACTTTAGCTAAGAAACTCCTACGTTTGGGGTATTATTGGCCAAATATGGAGAATGAGTCATTTCAATATGTCAAAAGGTGTACAAAATGTCAAATCCATGGAAACTTGATACATGCACCAACACAAGAATTGCAACCTTTTGTATCAACATGGATTTTTTGTTAGTGGGGATTGGATCTTGTCGGTAAAATACACCCATCTTCATCCAATGGACACAAGTTTATCATCCCAGCCACAAAGTACTTCATGAAATGGATTGAAGCTGTTCCCCTAACCATCATCACAAGAAAACAAATTTCATCATTCATCCTAAATTATATCATCTGTCGATATGGCATTTTTCAATCCATTATCATGGACAACGACAGACCCTTAAAGAATCAGAATGTCCAAGAACTCTATGAGAGTTTCACATACAACATTAGTTTTCTACACAATACTATCCCCAAGGAAATGACCAAGCAAAGGCCTCAAACAAGACTATCCTGGAAATCTTGAAGAAAACTATCAACGAGACTAGACTTGATTGCAATGTTCAACTAAGCCCTGCTCTATGGGCTTACATAACCAATATCCACACCCTGACAGGAGCCACACCATATGCTATAGTCTATGGATCAGAAGCCATTCTACCTATTGAGGTTGAACTACCATCACTTTGTGTGTCACTAAAAGGGACCATTTCATATGAGGATTATAGAGTGTCTAGGCTATAGGAATTGGAACTATTGGATGAGTGTCGTCAACATGTAATAGATTACTTAAAATCTTATCAACAGAGGATATCCAAAAGTTACAATCACAGAGTAAAGCCTAGAACATTTTAGGTAGGCGATTTAGTATCAAAAGAGAACCCCCATAATCAACAAGATTGAGAGAAGAAGGGGAAATTTAAACCAAACTGGCTAGGTCCCTTTGTCATTGTATCAGTCTTCGAGTCAAGAGCGTATTAGTTGTCTACACTAGAAGGGGATTTGTTTGATGAACCCCTCAACAACTTGCATCTCAAGAAATTCTACACCTGAATCATCTAGTGCATCGAAAAAAGTCTTGAAAAAATACAAAAACATCAGAAAATTTCTTGAAAAAATGGTTTCCTTGATGAAAACCTAGCAAACAGGTGTCTTGGTAACAACAAAAAAAACAAAAAAAGAGAAAAACAAAAAAATCAGAAAAAGGGAAAAATACAAAAAAAGAAGTGAAAATCATAAAATCTGAAAAAGTGCAATAAAAACAAGTAGTGAAAACCTAGCAACAGGTGCTATTTGTGATAGGTTAGCTTTTCCATCTATTTGAGCATGTTGAACATTTGCTTTCGCCATCAATCTACTTATCATCGGAAAGCTTCATGTACATATCCTGGCATCGCGGTCGTGTCTCACCCTAGATTGGGGGAAATAAACTTTGAGCTTGAACCAATAGACAAACAACAATAGGACAAACACAACAAACACAATGAGCACAGTGCAACCCAACATTGAACATCAATCACAAACATGAACACATCAACCATCCAAAATCAAATAGCCAAATCAATCAAAATCCAAGCAAACTTCAAATGGATGATGTTCTTTTGAATAATGGCTTTATCATTGTGGCATGAATGTTCAACTGTTGAACTTTGATTTTTTTTATCATATCTTTGGAGCACCTCGATGATGTATTGAACTAGAGGAGCCAAGAAGGAGTATGATTTTTCTTTGTTTGCTGTCTGTGAGTTGATCATTATTACTATTCAAATTGTTGTAGGACGTGCTCTACAAAGTATCACTAATGACATTCTAAATTTCCATAGGAAAATGGTTAACTCTTATCTATTTATGCAAGCAATACTCAGGTCATCTCGGTTTAATTATACTTAGATGCTTGTGTTAACTTGCAATATCAAAAATCATGGAAGTAGTACTCAGGTCATCATGGTCTAAATATACCATTGATTCTTGTACTAACTTTCAACATTTTAAAGGCTCAATGATGATGAAAAGCATGACAAATTGGCTATTACGAATGACAACATTTACATATTAGACTTGCATGGTTAAGTTAGATTGCATCCATATTAGTTTGCATCTGTATCTATAGGGTTTCTAAAGCTGCAACAATTTCACAATGAATATATCTCTGACACTCATGGATTGAGTACACTTGACATTTCCAAAAACACATCATTTTCATATAGTTGCACATCAGTTGCATCATCATTTGCATACATTAGAAAACATTATCACATCATTCATTCATCCATGCATCACATCATAATATTTGCATCAAAAAATGAAAAAAGAAGTGAATTCCATCTCACTTGCATGATCTGAATCATTTCATCAATTATTAATAGATTAAGAAATTGGTCCATTAAGATGATTGAAAGACATGTCCAACAGAGTAAGATTTCCAAGCAAAAAAACATCTCTATTTTAATAGGGGCATAATTGAACTTGATGCATCTATAATTGAACTTGATGCATCACTAAAATCATTTAATCCTTTTATAAAATGCATCTTGGATTCACATAAGATGATTGAAAGACATGTCCAACAGAGTAAGATTTCCAAGAAGAAAAAGTTGTTGAAGAACATGACTGGTAAAAACAAAGGATATAATGCCATTGTTATGAACATCTAAAACCAGTAGTGAAGATGAATTTGTTAGTACTCAAATCCGAGATTGAAAAAGGAATAAATGGATCATCACATACACATCATACATCATTTGCATAATAAAATCCATCTCACATAGCATCAAACATCATCCATTAAGCATATAGAATCATTAATCATGCATTATCATATCATCATTGCATACATCCCATGATCATCATTCCATAAGCATCGTCATGGCATAATCATCATAATCATCATCATATAAACATCATAAACACATAGAACTATGCACCATCAGGCAATCATTTCATTCATTCATTCATTGCATCATTTATTTGCATTAGAAAAGTACAAAAACATAAAATGCATCACATTTCATTGGCATAATAAAATCCATCACATAGGAATCATTCATAAAGCATCATAGAATCATAAACACATCAAGTTGCATCATCATTTGCATCCATAACATATCATATCATCATCATATAGAACATCAAATAGCATATAAAATAGAAATCAAATGCATCCATCATAATCATCATGATCATCATCATATAAACATCATATAGACACATAGATCATAATCATTGCCGCATATCATATAACCTCAAAATCATAATGTCAAAGTGTACAAGGATATCCAAGGGTATAAAGAGATACATCAATACCAAAAAAATGGCAGTGTATCATAATGACTGAAATCAAGAGGTACATCATCAATGTCTCAAATACATCAATGTATACATGTCCAAAGTACATCAAAATATATCATCATAATTAGAGCTATGCTTTACTCCCCCCAAATGGTGCCGACATCACATGACCAGGGCCTCCCCCACCAGACATGCCTGTACTAGGATCTCTCTGATCTCTAGGAAGCCACTGTGTCACCCCTTTGCTCATGGTCTGAGACTGGGACCTGCCTGACTGAGACTGTGCAAAACTCTCTCGCCGCTCAGGAGGAATTGCATCATGATATCTCACTCTGTAAAACTATGCCTCCTGTGCAGTATGACATATCTCTCTAAAATAATCTGATGCACCAGTGGCCTCTGTGGATCTCTGTAGTCTCTCAGCAATGCCCTCAATTTGATCGACTTGCCGTCTCAAAATATCCCTCTTAGCAAGCAGTGTGGCAATCTGCCCCTGCATCTATCCTTGTTCCTGTACCTAGGCCTAGACCTGGGTGAGCTAATCATGTACCTGCTATCCCTGCTATCTACCAACATCCCTTGGGCCTGTGCTAGTAAAGCCTGAACTTGCTCAAGCTAACCCTTAGTGCCTCAACCTATACCTGTAATGCAAAAATCTATGTCTGCTGCTGTGGCGAAGGTAGCCAAATCTCCACATGTCACCTCTTGCGAGGCACTCTCATCTCTCCAAGATATGGACCTAGTCCTCCTCTACCCTCATCTCCTCCCCCATCACCCCATCATCATCCCCGCTGTCTCCATCTCCATCACCATCCCCATCATCACTGCTATCCTCCTCCTCTCTCCTCTGCCTACTCCCATGACCTACTGCCCTCCCCTCCTCCTCTAGCAATGGCATTGGATCATCTGGGATGGTGATTCGTGGGAATGGATGAAAAGCTAGGTACTAAGCATACTCATCTAACATCAGATCCTCAATGATATCTGGATGAATATCCCAGAATATAACCTCCAAAATTTGATACTCCTACACAACATCATAGGAAAAAGTGGGTCCCCACTCGATCGCATCTACCTGACACCGTGCATAATGTGCCATGCCCTAGGGCATCCCCTACACTCGACCATACTATTGCCACACCCTCCTCAGCAAAAATATCTCTATAATAAACTGGGTATGCCCAATGAGGTACATAGACTGACACATATAAGGTAGCTCTATATCGTCCTTTGACCACTACTCGCAATCAAGGTACGATTGCCATACCATAGACTCGAGATCATCTAGTGTCCTCCTCCAGTGCTCCAGTTTGTCCAGCCTAGGTTGAGCAACTCGAATGGAATAAATATGTACATACGGTCTCATGGTAGGTTGCTATCTATCTCCAACTAGTTGTACAACTGCTATATGCTCCCAGGCCGAGACCTAAAGCAATGTAACCCCGACTGATAAACTAGCCCCACGAAGATAGACCACCTAGTGTAAATCATGGTATAAGTGAGCAAGCATGCAACATCCCCAAGTGTATTTGGTGCCCCGAGCAATCATGCTCTCAACAATCCTGCCCCATCCAACTAAAAATCCCTTTAACCTGCGATCAAGAAAAAGGAACCCTCCAATGAATCTGACAAGAACAGTCGATAGTGTGGCATAAGCATCTACCATATCTCTCCATGGAATCTCGTAGCCGCATATTCTATCATCCTGGAATACTTTGCACAGGGCATCAGTCCCGCCCTGCTCCTGAGAATCATATAAGACTAGCTCCCCCACAACAAGAATCCATAGAATCTGATAAACGTCCTCTGGAGTCACCATCATCTCACCAGTGGGAAAATGAAAGGTGTTATGTTCACTATGCCACCTCTTTGCTAATGCTGTCAGCAACCCCCTATTAATCCTAATATGGGGCATATCAATAAGAGACGACAATCTGCATCATGCAATAATGGCTATCTCAGGCTACGTCAGGTATGGAATCAAATCCCACATCCTGGGAAAATTCTCTCTAATATTCAAACTCGTCAACGGTTCCTATCATCACAAAATCAACATCAATCAACTTATCAATCAATCAAAATCAATCAATTTATCAATCTAATAAGCTCTGGTGAGACTTTGATCAAATCTCATGAGCATCAATCTATCATTCAACCTCGCTTATCATGAGGTTCATCTATCAATCAACCTCGCCTATCATGAGGTTTATCTATCATTCAACCTCACCTATCATGAGGTTTATCAATCAGTTCGATCTCACCTATCATGAGATCAACCAAATAATCAATGCACCTTGCCTATCATGAGGTCAATCAATCAAGCAACCTATAATTGATCCTCACCTATCATAAGGTCAATTATCATCATAACCTATCAACATCATCATTCATCATCAAATCAAAGGATGACGCGATCAAAGATCATCGAAATCAAGGGGTCTAATCAACAAAATCATCAATCTAGTCTAAAATCTCACTAATGCGCTAAAATAGTCTTTCTATGCATTGAAAACCCTATGTGCTAGAAAAATCCATCAATGTGCCATAACAAGGTTCTAATGCACTGACTTATCCAATGCACCATTACATTTGATCAATGCGCTAAACCCCTCTGCCTATGTGCCGAACTATTCGATGCGCTATATCATTCCTTATATGTGCTAAAATAGGAAACTAATGCGCTACATGAGTCTATGCACTAAACTATTTACCCTATGCGCTAATTCACTCCACCTATGCACTAATCTATTCTATGCACCAATACAGTCTATGAATGCGCCACATCGATATCCCTATACACTATAACAGACTATGAATGCACTACATCGGGTTTTCAATGCGCTAGAAAAATGAAATTCGAATTCAAACAAGAAAAATAAAGGGAAAAATAACTTGCACAAATTAAGAGGGAAGTTTTTTGGGTACATACCGGAGGACCATACGCCACCAGGCGGTTGTGACGTCTGACCTACTTGAACTGATGCGTGTGGAAAGGGATCACCATTTCACCAAATTTGCACAAATCACTCTATCACTCTCAAATTTTTCAAAATACAAATGCTCAAATGAACTTCTATTCCAACTTTTTAACCTTTTTAAGGTTAATTAAGTGGCATTTTTATGGGGTTTTATTTTATTTTCGAAAGGGAAAAATTCATCAATTTTATCACCTGCTGGCTTATACATTTTTTTTCGGGAGATAAATAATTTCTTAATCATAAAATTTTGAGATCATCATCAAATCATCAAAAAATCATCAAACTTTTCAAAAATTCCAAAAAATCCTAAAAATTCAGAAATTCACCGATTTATCTCTTGAGGGGTCATATATCCTTCATCACTTGAAAATCAGCATCTGGGGCATCAAAATTGTTTTTTTGTCGACATTAGCAGTAAATTTTTCTTTGAAGCAATGTGTAAACACATTACTTCAAAGAGGGGCAAAATGTATACACCTAAAATCGATCGAGACAATTAATTAATTAAATACTAGCTATTTAATTAATAAACTCCTTTATTTCAACTACTTATAAATAAATTCTCAATTTATTTATATAGTTCACACTTTTCTAAATTCATCCTAAACCCCATTCTTCTAAATCTAATTAAATAAACAAATGACTATAGTTTGTTTTATTTAATTAAATATCTTCTCACTAAGTTTGAATAATTTCAAATTCAAAATTAGTCACATGTCTACAACACTTTTTGGCCATGTCATCAAATGTCACATGTATTTAAATATGACTAATATTTAATTACATTATTTTCAACCAATTATCTTCAATTTTTTTTTAACATATGGCTTATTCCTCACACACTTTATTCCTTCATCCATTTGGCATGTTGCCCTTGGTCAAGGGAACATCCTCCAAGATTCTTCCATCTCCACCGTTCATCTCTCATGTTTGAATCTGGACTGTCGATCGTTGCCACATCACAAGATGCTTTGAAAATCCTATAAATACAACCCTTTGATACAACATTATCAATCCCATATTTTAGCAAACTTATTATGCAGGAATAGCTTTGGAGCATTGGAGCATTTGGAGTTTATAGTTAGCATTGTAGTATCATGTTAAATTAGAATCATCTCTTGCTTTATAGTTGCATTTTATTTCATGTCTTTCCTTATAATTTCATTTTAGTTTATCATATCAATAGTTATTTGAGCATATGCAGAATCATTTTAGCTTCTTATCACAACATTTGTATCACATAGTTTAACAACATTATCCATTTGTCAATATCACCATTATCATAGTATCATGGCTTTTATCACATAGTTTCATGTAGGAACTTAGATTTCTTGCATTTTAAATATCTCATTTCTCAAGTTGTCATTCTAACAATCATAGTGCACATATAAAATCTGAGAGCCAAATGATTTAATGAATCGTTGAGAATAAAGAACAATGGAAAGTTTTTAAAGATTTTTTTTTGCTGCAATTTGAGTAGTTCTTTGATTCAAATCTTTAATATAATATGTCTCATTGATGTTTGTGTGCTTTAGTATTGATTTTCTAACTCTCCCACATTTCACACACACAATAGGTAGTGTTTCCTACAAGTTTGAGCTACCTCCAACAACTAAGATACATCCATTTTTCCATGTTTCTTGTTTAAAGAAAGTGATTCAACATAATACCCCTACCTAAATAGTATTACTAGAGCTAATTGAAGAAGGAAGAATCATGTATTGGAGCCAAAGTTAATTATTGAAACACACACAAGGAGGAAACTCACAAAGTATCTCATTCAATAGATGAAATTTCCAATCAAATATGCCACATGGGAAGATGAAGAGTTCATCTAGAGGAATCCATGCTTGATTAGCATTAAGGGTTCAATGATTCTATGAAGGGGGATGCTATGCCCTTAATCCTAGATTGTGTATACGGTTATGAGTAGTCAAATTTTGTCTAAATTAACTCTTAGTTAACTCATATTATCATTAATATATTCTTATTTAATTATTTAGTTTGGCCTAGGGCTTATATGTTGTTGTCTAAGTTGGCTTGGATGATATCCTCAATATAAGTAGAGTATATATAGAAGGTAGTGAGTCTTATTTGATCATTAGATGGAAATTATATTCTCATTGGAGATATTTGGAGGTTTGTCCCCTCAAATTTACTTGTTATTCTCAATTACTATCAAGTATTTGTAAAATATTTCATATCATATTCCTTTTTGTTGCAAGTTATTTTATTATAGATTCGGATTTGAGTCTAGCCTTTATTTTTGGCATTTATTTAATCCTCACTCATCCACCCTCCTTTGTGCTTTGTCATTAGATATTTGATTATGGATACCTTCATTGCTCTCATTTCCACATTTACTTCCTATCACATTATGCTTTATGATATTGCCTTATATTGATTTAAACATCTAGTAATATTGATTAAAGTGATCATATTATACCTCTAGCATATGCATGTCATTTCTACATCTCTTGACATCTTTCATCCATGTGCCTTTTTTTGATTCATCCTTCCTAGAGGAACCTAAAATTATGTGCTTGATAGATACACATTTTGAATTTGATGATGTAGCACTTTCTCTCATGCCTATTATGTTTATTGATTATTGTACTCTTGATGTGCCTCTTTGAGATATGTTCTCTTTGGGATTACATATCTATAATATGACTATCATAGTGATGAGCTTTATAATGAATACACTTGTACCACTAGTTTTGTACCTTACATTATACAACTTATTAATATTTTCCTTCACATGGTGTTGTTTCCTCAATGTAGCTCATGATATTCCTATATCTCATGGCTCATGGTTTTTTGACAATAGGTTTAGTGATGAGCATAGTAGTAGCTCTTTATCTTCTCATCATAGACATTGATATCATTGCTTCATGATGATTTGGTTTATGATGTATGTAATTTTACAAAATTAATGATAGAGTCATTTAGTGATAATGAAGTTACAAAGTAATATTTTAGATCATATTTTTGTTATATTATGAGTATTTACATGATAAGAGTACTTTAATGTGTGTATGCACTTGGTACTACCTTGGTCAATAGAGAAAAATAATGATTTGAATCATGCCATGATTATTATGTCATTCAAAACTGTTGATGGGTGTTTTTGCACCTTCTGAACATAGGCAACACACAAGTATGCTACCTCTCTTGAAAGGTAGAAATTTGCAAACAAGTTAGATTACTAACCCAAGGTCTCTCAGGTGTTAGGTCATGACAATGCTTGGAATATTTCAGTTGGTTGATGTGATTTGTTGGTAATCATACGGTGGCCTTTATGGTTTACAAAGCATGGGAAGTTGGGTCTGCAAATGGAGTTGCAAGGTGTTGGAAATGAATTCAAATAGTGATTGCTCACTCAAAAAAACAAGCTGAAACTCACTATGTTCATCAGATTTAGCTTTGTTGTGATGCTTTGAATCCTACTCTAACAAAGGACTAAAAGAAATAGAAAAAGAGGAAAGGGTTGAGAAAGTTCTACTAAATCTAATTTATGAATGAATAGTAACAATGGAGGATGCTACAGTAGATAGACTCCCATATACTAGATTTTGCTTGACCAAGAGAGCCTACAGCTACACAAAATCAATGTAATCTTCTAAGGACTACAGATTTTCAGATTGTACATTCACCTCATGAACATACAATTGAATGAAGTTGCAACAATCACATAAACAAGCCCAGGCTAACTTTACATAGCAGTTTATCATCAATAAGTGCTAAAAGTATGGGCTATTTAAGTCCATCAAATACCATAACAACATTCACCATTAAATCCATTCAAGAAACTACAAGCTAAATCTAACATGGAGGCTGAACCATGCATGCATAATGAACAAGTTCAAAAGAAACACCCAAATTTATGCAATGCTTCTTTCTATTGCTGCAAAATGCCTTTTACACCAATTCACCAACACTTACAAATGAGGGGAAAGCCCCTATTTATAGTTTTTCAAAGCCCAAATGAATGACTAGGATTGATTTACATTATGTGGCTAAGATTCATTACAAGTTAGGGTTTCACCTACCCCCCAATATATAGAAATTTAAAATACATCTTTTGCCTTTTCCCTATTTTATCTTTTAGTGGTCTAGCACTATAGCAATTTTGTCCTCTAGCTTTTTTCTGGGCTATGGCTAGAACTACTTAAAGGTTGCCCTCTATTTGATGTGTTTGTTGCATTTTTCCATCCAATTAAGTGCATCTTGCTCATAGATTCCTATTACCGAAGAGAAGTCATATTTCCCCTAATCATGGTGGACAACTCCTAATGGATCATGATCATTCAATGAAAATCAAGACAACTCCCTGATTTCTTGGCATTGACTTCCCTTTGCATGCAATCATTTGCTTGCCATTACTCCTCAACGACTTGATCATTGTTTATACAACATTGCTCTGGTAATCTTTTGCATGCATCATCCATGAGTTAAAATCCTCTCCTTGGTTTGACTCCACAGGTGATCTTTGACTATCATCCCCTTTGCAGACTTGGTAGGCAGTGTGTAGGTTCTTCATTTGGATTGCACTCTTCATGATCTCACCTTCCCTCTCCTTCTTTAGATCAAGTCCCAAGTTGAGATCCCTTTTAGCATGGTTTCATGGACAAACCCTTTAGTGGTACAATGTCATAGGTAGACACATCACAAGCAATTTCCTCTTCCAGTAAACTTCTTTGATGGTCTCCATTTTACAATTAGAGCCTTGCACAAAATAGTAGATTGAATTAAGCTCATGCAAATAATCCAATATCCCTAATGACATGAAACTCTTTAAGTTTCTTATGATATCCATTTCAATTTACTTTGATTATTCGTTTTACAAATCTTCAAAGCTGAAAGGGGGAAGTAATACTTGTATGACCATATAATTTTCATTTTTGGGTGACCGCCCAATCATTGCTCGTCTAACTTTCAAACTTTGAATTCCTCCTAAAATGAGCACATACATTGGTCTTGATTATTAAATGTCCCCTTTCCCATAGTATTACTCCCAATTGGAGGGAAGACTACCTTTTAATAGTAAAAATATTTGAGTATCTTCCTAATTCTCTAGTAAAGCCATACCTCACTTCAAAATGAGGTAGAATATCATGCCTTAAATGTCATTTCTTATGCAAGCCCATGCAAATCCATAAATAGGAAATGTCATTGAGGTGACAAGGGCTAAACATATGTTGAGCTCAACTACTTTAATTCAATTCTCTAAGTGCAAATCACTTCACTAGAGTCCCTGTCACCATTACTTGTACTTGAGCGGCCATGCTAGATCCTTATCCATGATTTGATTTCTTTGTTCCTTAGTTGAGTAGCCAATGAGGAGACACTGAGAGTGCGGGCATTGGATGAGTTGTGGCCATCAATACTGGTGTTGGAAGGGCAGGAGCCCACATGAACATTCCCACAAACCTCATCAAATGGTTTGGAATGTCTTTCCTTTTTGTCTTCCATTTTTTATTATTGGGTGCATTATGTTTCCTCCTTCTTGCTAATATGCTGCATTTGATCTCCCTTCGCCATCATTCTAGTTTCTTTTCATCCAAGCTCAATAGTCATGATGATGACCCAAGAACAAAGAAGCAGCAGGTGGTGGCCTGGAAAAAGCTGTTGAAATGACATTAGAGACGACAAACCACACAGGGATGACTTTCGTCATGGGGACCGCAGGTGAAGGAGTGTAGGGTGTTGTGGTGGGAAGGCCATAAAGATAATGATAATGGAAAACATAGGCTAGCATAAAGGTCTTCGCAAGGATGACATGCACGAGACTTCCAATATAATGTTGTGCAGACAAGATAGCATTGACCTTCCTTTTGATGTAATAAACTGCTTCCTCGTGATGTTCTAAATTTAATGACATCATCCAAAGCATACTCTCATAGCTCTTCAATTCTTTTTACATGCTTGTGAGAAATTACTATAGGTGACAAAAACATGCCCAAAGTCATGGGGATGTAGGACATTCGAGCAACCTTCAATAAAGTGGCACTAATGAGTGAAAACTCCACCATTGATGCATGATATTTGTACTATATTAGTTCTAGCCTGCTTCAAGTTTGCATGGTCCATCCAAAATTTGCTAGGAAGCTACCCCAATCAAGCCAGCGCTTGACCCGACTAGCCATTTGGTAGTTGGAGACTCTTCTTTCAAATCCCCTTGTGCTTTAATAGTCGTTCGTTGCCTGTGCTAGATATCTCACTCTTGTCCCTCCCATGATCAGTCAAACCTCTTGTAGAGCCGCAACACCCCGCTTGGAAAGATAAATCGCCTTGGTCATTCATTTTCAAGGTAGTGGGATCTTCATATTTTGTTATGTGGCAGAGGGAGTGTTGCAGACCTGGGGAAGAGGAGCACCAGATGGGATGTCTGCCTTGTTGAGAACACGAGGCGAGTGGATACTTGCATTATTACCTCTGTTTTAGTAAGCTCCACTGACCTTATTGGCTTTACCCGGGATGTACTTCATTACTCGGTCTTTGGTTTTTGATTTTCATCAATTCCTTTTCACCCTCCTTTCTCAGCTGACTAGCGGGTAGCTCTATTCTTCACACAAGAACTTATTCTATGTTCGTGGGGCAGGCATGCAAGCAGATCATCAAATGGCACCAAACCTAGCTAAATGTTCTTCCCTTTTGATGCAATACTAATTGTCATTCCCACATGTTCTTTCATTGCTACACCGTGCTTCTCCTTGTGAGATCAAAATGGTTCTTTTCTGTAGGAAATTGATGTTGCTCCTTCCTGATTATACTTACTCAATCTGAGATCACTGTTTATGATCAAATGAAATCTTTTAATCTTCCCAACATCCCCTTTCAATGATCTCCCCTTCACACCATCAGTAATCACTCCTTCCTCTCCTCCTTGTGGCACAATATGCGAGAGCCTCTTAGAGTGCAAATTCCGCAGAGGAGACTTCCGCAGGGTAAAGTATGTAGGCGACAGCCTGCGGGAAGCTGCTCGGGGAATGCCATTAATCAGTAGCGTAATAAGTGATGGATCCCGTGAAAAAACAACCCACAATGCACACACCTAGGCGACATCCATCATAACTTCTCCATATAGAGGATGCTCGAAATGAATGGCATTCACATTTGTCATTCACTTTTATTGTCACCATGGCATAATAGGGTGAGAGCCCCCAAGGATTTTGCAAACTACCAATATATCACTGCCCACACTCTGAGTGGCATCAAGAGTTGCCATGCTTTGTCTCATCAATATCCTAAAGTTACCACTTTGATGGCTCTCGATACCTTTATAAAGATCCTAGTATTGTGCCCCTCATTGTGACATTGTAGTGGACGATAAATTATTTCTTTGTTAATGCAAAAGCTCATCCCATGGAAATATGCAAGTTAGTGCTTATTACAATGTCTCTGATGATCTCAACAAAACTATGATACTGATGAGGATCTCTCGAAGCCACAATAAGAGGTAGTCATAACACAACTAAACACCACTTCGTCTTAACATCATAATCTCATCTATTGGGAACCATATAGGGGAAGAGGCTAAAGGAGGCCAATCATCAGGATGCCACTATGGGGAACTAATGCAGGGAGGCAATATACAACGATCACAAGAAAATGGTGAACCAAATGATGGCCATGACAACACAAGCCCACGATAGAGGAGAGAATGCGGGCACCTACCACAGAGTGACCGAAGAAAATGACATAAGGTTGGTAGCCACTCGCATTAAAATTTCACTCACCTCACTCCTACCCAAGCCCCGATTCACTCGATCATTTCCTAATTGTAGTGGTTTGATGCTTGCAATACTGTCACCTTTGGTTGCTACACTCGGGTTTCTTTTTAGCTTTAGAAGTACCTTGGTCGATGACCCTAGCTCTACGATGCCTCATAGGAATAGGGAGGTGAACATTATGAGTGAAGCATGGAATGGTACCCTTTGACCCACATAGGTGCAAATATAAGGGACCTTTGACAATGTCCACTTTGGAAGGATGGATTTATTTTGCCTATCGCCATCATTGCTCACAACTTGCGAGAGGTAAGAGGTGCGAGCTCTGGGTAGGTGAGTGCCATGAGAGAATGACCTCCAGAGTGTGGAGACCCACCATGAAAAGGGCACAGAATAGAAAATGCAGACAACTGTAGAGATAGAGCCATCCGGGGATCAATGCTAGTGGTGTGTGTTCCTGCTGCCGAATTATGAAAGTTCACTTGTGTGAAGGATCTTTGGAGTGATAAATCTTACATCTGTGAATTCACAACCCTCATACCCTTTTATTGAGCATCTTTTCACTTAATGATGTATGGTGATGCCTTATTGATTTCATGTATTACTCACTTCCCTGTCCCTATAAGAGTCTGAAATTCATTATCCCTATAATTTTCCTTTTGATTCTTAGAAAGAAGACTTTGGGAAATTTGATATAAATTTTCAAATGATGGGTGCGAAGCCATCACTAAAGAGTCCAATGCCTGAACATGAGAGAATAGTATGCGGGTAGGCTGTGCAAGAATGCCTCCTTGAGGATGTAGGCAGTTGGATGCGGATAGGTTTATGCATGAGGACATTTTGGGAAAGTCATTAAGAGAATGACGAGAGATGGGTGGAGGCCTGTCAGTGCTAGTCTTGAATGCCATCATTTATAATGTGAAAGCTCGAATGCGTGGTGTCATTCTTCAATAATCAACATTGGCTTAGAATTCCACATTTACAATTACTACATGGTCACCTCGACATTATGCCGGGAGGTGGTGGCATGAAAGTATGTTGGCTGTGGAAAATTCATTAGGGGAGGAGCATTATAAATAGTGAGGTAGTCTGAGGCCCCACAAAAAAAACAACTTGAAGATGCTGCTAAGAATGCAGTTTGGGAACGGTCAAGCGAGTGATGGCCATGGCGCGGAAAACAAGTGAATGTGAGTGAGTCAGGAGGGCATGCTGTGTATGAGTTCCATTTTGTAATGGCGAGCTGGTAGACAACAACTACCATGGGGAGGCTTGCAAGATGATGATGATGCTTGTGGGTTGTGGGTCCATGAAGGGGGGAGGCGGTGAAGCTTCATTGTCATAGAATAGCATCATGGTGATAGCCTCCCGTAGGAATAGGCAAGTCGCGAGTGACAACCCAAAAAAAAATTTGGACTCAGGAAATTTTGAAGTGTATCGGGTCTAGCTTGGTAACAAAAATGATGGGGGTAGAAGGACCAAATGCAGAGCTCTCCACATGGGCAGAAGTCAAGGGCTAGCCACTACTCAATGGTGAAATGGGAATGGAGACCTGCACAAGGTGACCCACAGCCATGGGTCTGCAATGCTTGATGGATGTAGTGGCGAAAGTGAATGCGGGGTCTGCATGTTGGTCAGATGTTGAGGCTTGGCCGTGAATGAGTGGTGGGACACAATGGTGAACAACAAGAGGAGACCCACAAGACCCAGCCCACGAAGGCGAATGACTTAGTGAAATTTAGGTAGGTGAATTCGGTCAAGGGGAATTTGATCATTTTAAGGCTCGTGACCAACTTAGGCTTGGAAACAAGTGCGTGCAAAGTGAGGCGAGAGCAAAATGATCTGTCAAGAGTGAAAAGAGGGGGTCCTTGCCTACGGCGGTGCATGTGTGCAAAACATGCATAACAAATGGCGACTCATTGGGGAAATGCTCCAGAGCATTTCGATGACAAATTGGAATCATGAACCCAAAATCTACGATTCTGATCCTCACACTAGGACAAACAAACTGAAGAATTTCCCAAAGGATCAAAACCACTATTCAACCCAACCTTTAGTATGCTAAAAATCCAAGTGTGTGTATATGTGTTAATTCCCATCCTTCAGTTGCTACAGGAACCCAAGCTCTGTCAAGTTAAGCTACATAGTTTATTCTAACTCCAAAAGCATCTGGGACATTGCCTTGCTACTAGTTAGGAATCCGTAGCCTCGACAAGGTTGTCACTGTGATTCTCTTGAAAATTGCTTACTACTGGCCGGGCGTCCGTAGCCCTGGTAGAGTTGCTCGGATCCCCCTGAAAAGTTGAATTATTTTCTTTTGATTTTCATTGTTTTTCTTTTCTTTTCTTTTGATTTTTCTTTTTTTAATTCTTTTCATTTCAACCTGCAAGCAGTAAAGCTTGCACTCAGGGCTAAGAATCATAGTGGTGCTGAAGTAGAATTTTAGATTTTTCACTTATCTAGACCTCGCAAAAGGACCTAAAATGACCTTAGGATTCTTAAGGTGTGTAAGAGATATAAGATTCCATAATACATCAGAATCAGACCAACTGATGAATTATCTCCTTTGAATCAAACATCCAGGTCATTTGACACTAATAGAAGACTTTCACCATTCACTTTGAAAGCTTGGTTAGAGTTTATCGAAGAAAGACATAGAAAAAAACCTAGGAAAGAAGATGGTTGTTGTGCATGCAAATGAACCCAACTAAAAGCAGAGGGACCCCAAGCAAAGTAGCAAAGTGAAAACAAACATAAAGCAAATGAAAAGAAAACAACTAAACTAACTAAAGTAGGAAAGCGAAAGCAAGCAACAAGGAAACTACCCTAAAGAAAACCAACCTACAACAAGCCAACTAACCTAACAAAAGTAGGAAAGAAAAGTATATACATGAAACCTATACTACTAAAAAAATGAGCTATGTATAAAGAAATTTACAAAGAATGACGTTCAAGCAAGGAAAACCAATATTCACGCTCATTGAATTTTTTAATGCATGCACAAGCAGAAGGGAAGTCGTTACAGTTCTAAGCCATGCAAACTTACCCTTATATTTAGCAAAATGAAGTTTATTATTGCAACATTCAAATTTAATCACACATTCAGGAAAAATCAGCAGTTGAGGTGATTCATGAAACCCATGATCAATCCATAAGCAATTCTTCCTCTCCTCATTCCCATAATAAAAATGAAAAACACAACTATAAGTATTCTTAGGAGTAAGAAAAGATAAAACTTGGATGTCGCTATGCGAAGGTGGCAATGCTTGATAGTCAAGAGCAAGCACTGCATTGTTGTTTGTTGTATTGGTAGCCTTGGGTGGATGCAGTGGATTTGTATTATGAATATAAGGTTGGGAGAACAAGGAAGCAAGCACCATTTCCAAGCTATCAGTGGGTCCTGCATCCTCTATTGATCATCCCTCGAGGAGATACACTTCATCTCATTGATCTTCTGTAGTCTAGGATTCTGCTTGATTGCTATCCTCAAAAGGAAGCATGTTGTTGCATTTCAATTCCCTTGCGACAACCTCAATTTTATGATGTTCCATGTTATAAAAACATGACATGGATGAATCTGTCCTGATGGCGCTCTTAGAGTGTGTGGGAGGATCATCAAGGGTTAAGGCAAAAGGACTCCCAATTACAACTTGTCCTTGTGGTTGAAACATTTCGTCAGCCACACGAGTAGCCTCCAAGACATCCCTGCCTCGGTCTTCTTCTCTTTGTAGTCCATGTGGCTCATCATGATGTTCACTCATTTCTTCTTGTTCACTATCGCTATAGATAGAAAAGGAGTTCCTCTCCCAATCCGGGAGCTCTAATGCTTCACCGTCCAAAGGTTTAGGTGATATGTCCTCATCACTACCTACCTCTGAAATGTACTCTTCCTTAGTGTTGGCATACCTTTAGAGTATAGTTCCCAACAGAAAGAAGTCATCAATGGAGGGTATCTCGTCAAGGCGGCCAAGATTTACTATGTGGTTTCGCTCCAAGTATTCCACATAAATCCTATCATCCATCATGTATAGATGCTCTACAAGAGGGGAAAACTCTTGACGATTGATGGAAAACCTTCCCATTTGATTTTCTTCATTGTTTGGAGACTCAGGATAGTGTTTTTCTCTTTCCACTACCACCTCAATTCCTCCTTGAGGGCTTCCTTTAACTAAATTATCACCTGGTTCTGACTCTTGATCCTCTGATTCAATCCTTGAAGCAATTTCCGAAGGCGGTACACTTGGCTGCCCCACTTGTGCTTTAACTTGCTTGATGGCCTCTTGGTATAGCTTGCATGTGAATTCTGAATGTGCTGAATCATGGAGCCTACACCAACTTGGTAGCAACAACAGCTCCAAATCTAGTTGGTGTCTTAGCTCTGACTAATCCCTTGTGAGTCTTGACATGAGTTCATTATATCTTTCCATCACCGGGTCTTCATCATCTGTTAGGAAGGAAGTTTGATGGTAGACAACCGTGACATGTGGTTGTTCCCACTCCTCCAAATCCTCATTTTCAGATGCTTGATCACTTCCATTCATGAAGGAAAGGTCTTCTAATCTTATTTCACTTATGCTTTCATCCTCATTTCTTGCCATCCCAAAACTTTCAAACCTCTTCTTCTTTCTGATTTTCAACATCTGTGTTTGTTGTCCCAACACTTCCTTTTGTGGAGCTTCTAGGTTCAACTTCAATATGCTATCCTCCAGATGTTGACAACTCTCCTACATCATGGGATGAATCTTTTCCATTTAGAGTTGGCTATTCTGACTTGCCCAAACAACCTTTGACTTGAGCGATGATGTCCACACATGATGGGAAAGTAAATTCAAAGTGGGGTGCATTATGGAATCTGCACCATCCAGACATCAGTACCTTCTCTAGTATTAGTCCATCCTTGCTGCTCAAGTGTTCTTGGATCATCTCCTCGAAGGCCTTGGCTACCATGTGAATCAATTCTTCTTTTGGGTCTAGTGGAGCTAAGGTTGGTATATTTCCCAAAAGGGAATTTCTCTTTGCAAAACCATCTCAGTTCTACCCAAGAATGTTAGACATTCCCATTATTATGTCTATGAGTGCCATGGATTCTACATTTGTTTACCAATGCAAAGTGCTACAATGGCTCTCTCAATCTCCTATTTAGATCTTCTTGCAACTGAGTAATGTTTATTTGCAAGTGCTGCTCCATCTCAGCTCAAATGTTGCCTTGTCTTCCAATTTTCTAATTTTAATTTACAACATATAGGGAGATCTCTCTATCTCATATTTTTTACTTGAAAGTGCTTTCAACTTTGTAGCCTCAAGCTCAACCATTCCCTCCTTCTAGTGCCAATTCTGTTGATGGGTGTTTTTTCACCTTCTCAACATAGGCAACACACAAGTATGCTACCTCTCTTGAAAGGTAGAAATCTGCAAAAAAGTTCCAAATTACCACCCCATGGTCTCTTGGGTGTCAGGTCATGACAATGCTTGGAATATTTCAGTTGGTTGATGTTATTTACTGGTAATCATAGGGTGGAATTTATGGTTTACAAAGCATGGGAAGTTGGGTTTGCAAATGGAGTTTCAAGGTGCTGGAAATGAATGAACAGTGACTGCTCACTCAAAACAATAAGTTGAAACTCACCATGTTCATTAGATTTAGTTTTTTTGTGATGTTTTTAATCCTACTCTAACAAAGGACTAAAAGAAATAGCAAAAGAGGAAAGGGTTGAGAGAGCTGTGCTAAATCTAAGCTATGAATGAACAGTAACAATGGAGGATGCTACAGTAGAAAAACTCCCATAAACTATGTTTTGCTTGACCAAGAGAGCCTACAGCTACACAAAACCAGTGCAATTTTCCAAGGACTATAGATTTTCAGATTGTACAGTCACTTCAAGAATATACAATTGAACTAAGTTGCAACAATCACATAAACAAGCCCAGACTAACTTTACACAACAATTTGTCATCAACAAGTGCTAAAAGTATGGGTTAGAAGTCCATCAAATACCATAACAACATTCACCATTAAAGCCATTCAATAAACTACAAACTAAATCTAACATGGAGGTTGAACCATGCATGCATAATGAACAAGTTCAAAAGAAACACCCAAATTTATGCAATGCTTCTTTCTATTGCTACAAAATACCTTTTACACCAATTCACCAACACTTACAAATGAGGGGCAAGCCCCTATTTATAGTTTTCCAAAGCCCAAATGAATGACTAGGATTGATTTACATTGTGTGGCTAAGATTCATTACAAGTTAGGGTTTCACCTATTCCCCAATATATAGCAATTTAAAATACATCTTTTGTCTTTTCCCTATTTTGTCTTTTAGTGGTTTCGCACTATAGCAATTTTTTCCTCTAGTTGATTTCTGGGCTATGGCTAGAACTGCTTAAAGGCTACCTTTTGTCTGATGTGTTTGTTGCATTATTCCATCCAATTAAGTGCATCTTGCTTATTGATTCGTATTTCCGAAGAGAAATCATATTTCCCTTGATCATGGTGGACAACTACTAACGGATCATGATCGTTCAATGAAAAGCAAGACAACTCCCTCTTGCTTCTAACTTTAGTGGATAGCTCCCTGATTTCTTGGCACTGACTTCCCTTTACATGCAGTCATCTTCTTGTCAGTCCTCCTCGATGAGTTGATCATTGTTTATGCAACATTGATCTAGTAATCTTTTGTGTGCATCATCCATGAGTTAAAATCCTCTCCTTGGTTTGGCTCTGTAGGTGATCTTTAACTATCATCCCCTTTACAGACTTGGTAGGCATCGTGTAGGTTCTTCATTTGGATTGCACTCTTCATGATCTCACCTTCCCTCTCCTTCTTTAGATCAAGTCCCAAGTTGAGATCCCTTTTAGCATGGTTCCATGGACAAACCCTTTAGTGGTACAATGTCATAGGCGGGCACATCACAAGCAATTTCCTCCTGCAGTAAGCTTCTTTGATGGTCTCCATTTTACAATTAGAGCCCTGCACAAAATAGTAGATTGAATTAAGCTCATGCAAATAATCCAATATACCTAATGACATGAAGCTCTTTAAGTTTCTTGTGATATCCATTTCAATTTACTTTGATTATCTATTTTACCAATCTTCAAAGCTGAAAGGGGGAAGTAATATTTGTATGACCATATAATTTTCATTTCTGGGTGACTGCCATAGTGCCTGTCACCATTACTTGTACTCAAGCGGTCATGCTAGATCCTTGTCCATGATTTGATTTCTTCATTCCTTAGTTGAGTAGCCAATGAGGAGACACCAAGAGTGTAGGCGTTGGACGAGTTGCGGCCATCAACACCGTGTTGGAAGGGCGGGAGCATGCATGAACATGCCCGCAAACCTCATCAAATGGTTTGGAACGTCTTTCTTTTCCGTCTTCCATTTTTTATTATTGGGTGTATTATTGTTCCTTATTGCTAATATGCTGCATTTGATCTCCCTCCGCCATTATTCTATTTACTTTTCATCCAAGCCTGATAGTTGATGACCCTAGTTTTTGGTCTAATTTTGGGTAAAATCTATAGTCTATTTGCTAATATATGTCATGGACTTTGATGCTTAATTGTTGGTATTGGAATAATGTTTCCCTCAAACCATTGACATTTGAAAATATCTTATCTCTACAAGCTTTAATGATATTTGGCATCATATGTGGGTTATCTATATTGATTTTTCATGTGATTAATGGATGTTTCTTAGAGTGGTTATAGATGTGAAATTATTATGCGTACTGACTCTGTCATGCATATTTAATGAGCTAAGTTGAGGAAGACCCCGCTAGCTGGGCATGCACCATAATGTCCAACTGAGGAATCGCTCCAAGTCAAAGGCAACCAACAACAAAGATTCTTCATGCAACTGAGTGTAATCGCCTTGTAGTGGACCTTAATGATCGAGCATGCATGGGAATTACTACTGTGTTGAATCTACACTTGACTTGCATGTCTAGCCAGATTCCTTGCATGCGTAACCACCATCGCTCCACTTTCCCCTATTTTCCCTAAATTGCGTCCTCCCAGTCATGGAGTTGACCGCCCTGTTTAGCTGTAGTATAAATAATAATTTCATGCTCCTTCCTCAGGAGTTGCATGATTTGATATTGTACTTGCATTCTCTAGTTTCAACAATACAGATACATTACTCTTTGTATGCATGATTTACAGTGAATGAAATAAAATTTTGAGTTTGAGCATCTGAGTTCTTGTTAGTTTAGAGGATACTTATCCAAGGGGGGCCACTTGGTAAGTAATTTGTCTTGTTTGTTTAGCATTAGCTTAGTATTACTTGTTGTTTAGTGCTTAGTTAGACATTTGGCATCGAATGTTCCTGCAACCACTAGAATTCCATTCTATGACTGTTCATGCAACCAAAGTAGACAGAGTAGTTTCCTGTTTGTTGTTCAACATTTGTTCTACATTTTAGCTTAGCATAGTTTTTGGTTGATGTTCAACATTTTTTTCATTTCTTTCTAACAATTTACTTTCAGTATTGTGTTTCTTAGCCGTAGAATGTAATGGCTACTTGAGCCCCTAGTGCACATACTATGCTGACCCATTTCAAGTTCACATCCCTGGGTTGACAAGTTAAATGCACCTTCATGATGATTGAATAGATATTCAGGTTAGATGTCCGGTCTCTGAATCATAGTTGTAAAGGCTTAGTTATTAAATCATTGTAGGAGGCCAACATTTTTGGCGCTGTTGCTAGGGATGGTGTCAAGCTAGGAAGTGTTTTGGAGTCATTGGTAGTTTTTCTTGCTGTAGTGTTTTTGGAAGTTGTTCTCAACATATCCTCATTTAGGAAGTAATGAACCCTCTTATTCTTTACCAATTCTTTGTGTGAGCTGACTGATAGTGGGTGATACTGCATGCATAGAGGAAGGGAGATTTCTTCCTAAAAATCCACATCCATTCTAGCTAGTTGAGTACCAACAGCTATCAGAAGAAGAAGAAGAAGAAGAAGATCCGCACCCCTTTACTAATGCATATCGTGATTTGACTAGCTCTGAAATCTCCTTTGAAGCTCAAAATCAACTTGAAAACCCCTTTATTTTGGTACCACATCAAATAGGCATGGGTGATACAAATAGGAACAGACAAAACCAACCAGCTTTTCCTTTCCCCATTGCCCATCAAAATGAAGTTGACAACATCAAAAAAATTCCTACCTCAACACTCCCCAAGTTTTATGGACTTGTGACAGAAGATCTTGATACATTCTTATTTGAGTTTGACATACTCTGCAGGAGTTATGATTATACCATTGATGCCCATAGGCTTAAGTTATTTCCCACCACTTTGAAAGAGGTTGCATTAAGATGGTTCATGAGACTAGGCAAAGATATTGTGGAAACTTGGGAAGACATGAAGACAAAATTCCTTTAGAAATACAAGGAATAATGCAGGGGTAGTGACATGAGAGGAGGTGACATTTTCAAGATGCAACAGAAGGAAGATGAGAGCTTGGAAGACTACATTGCAAGGTTTTTGTTTTTCTTGCAAAAATCTCCACACCATGCACTTAATGAGGAATCACAAAAGTTGCTTTTCCTGAGAGGAATTAATGACATCTGCATTGATGCCTTGGATCTCATGGCAGGAGGAGATATCTCTCAAGTCCCTTGGGAGGATATCAAGAAAATATGCCAGAATTACTCTAGGGAAGCTTCAAAGAAAGGGAGAGCTTATCAATCTTCCATGGGTAAGTCAACTACCGATGGAGTTTCAAGAATGGAGATCACTCATTTGCTGGTTGACTTCAAGCAGGACATTATCAACAATCTAGCTACTCATCTGGATACACTTCAGGCCAACAAGAAGCAAGAGGAGGCAAAGACAATGTTGGCAGAGTATTGCCCTCACTGCAGACAAAAGAAGGACTATAGATGCAAGATGGTAGTTAATATTGAAAGCAAGCAGATCCCACCTAAGTTCAAGCCAATTCAAATTGAAGAAGATCAAGTCTAACATGTTGTAAAAAGGAAGCTTTGGGCACCCAGACAAGGTATGCCACCGGATCCACTATCCTATGTTGGGCCATATTTTAACTCTTGTTCATCTGGTAACCAATGGCAGCCCCCATATCCACCCAGTTATGGAGGATATCCACCAAAACCTTGGAGTAACACTCCAAATGCTTGGCCCAGTCATTAGAATTCTCCACCCCAGTGGTAGCAACCTCAGGGAAATTGGCAACAATTTCAAGGGAACTGACAACCACCTCCAGGAAATTGGTAGCAAACAAATCAATGGAGAGGAGGACAACAATGGCCTACCCAGACAACTGGCTACATGCAACCAACTTCTCAACCCCAAAAACCTGCTATAATTCCTCCACCTACTAATCCAAGCTCAAATGCACCTAAACCCACTTATCTACCAGCTCAACCCACACCCAATCCAAATAACAAACCACAACAACAGCCTGCATACTCTGCTGATTCAAATCAATTCCCTCCATATGCTATGAGTGTAAGTGACATCCACTTGCATTCATGAACTACTCTATTAGCCCCTTCCAAGCCCATTATCACTGAACTTCTTGTGGAAGAGGAAGAGGAGCCTCTAAATGATCCCATTCAGCCAAATGCACCTAAAAATCCTGAACCAATTCAAGTCAAGCAGATTGAACAAGAACCACCATTCCTTCAGAGGTTGGAAATTTCCAAGAAGAAAGAAGAAAAGGAGGATACCACTTTTGACATCTTGGATCAGCTAAAGCATATATGTGTTCAGATACCCCTATTTTAGGCCATAAAGGATGTTCCAATCTATGACAAAGCTATCAAGGAAGCTTGTCTTAGGAAGCTAGGAAGAGAGAAGAAAGACCCAACTACATTCCATGTGGTGGGTCAGTTAGCTGACATCACATTGGGAAAAGTAACTATTCCCAAGTATAATGACCCAGGCAGTCCTGTGGTAGTAATTGTCATAAACGAGATTCAGGTAAAGAATGATCTGATTGATTTAGGGGCAACAATAAATGTAATGACCAAAGATATCCTGCAACAACTAAATATTGCAAGCATGAGATCTACTCCTACTATCCCGCAGCTTGCTGATAGCTCTACTGTTAAGCCTGATGGTATAGTGGAGGATCTTGTAGTAGTTCTAGACTCCTGGGAGTACCCAGTAGATTTTATGATTCTTTCTCCCAAGGCTACACTAGGCGGGTATCCCATTATTCTTGGAAGGCCTTGGTTGGAAATTGTAGATGCATACATTGGATGTCAGTCAGGTGAAATGACCATTTCAGATGGCAAGAGTAGTAAAAAGTTTGTTCTTTATCCGCTTGCTCAGCCATCTCATAATAGAGATGATTCTGTATGGCCACAAGTTGGTGAAGAGGTCAAGGAAGTTAATTCTGTGGCACAACTTATGATGCTAGGAAGAAGCTCTTTCATGTAGCTCCAAGATGAGGATGAAGTATTGGCTAAAATCATTCAGAATCATTGTGAAGTGGAGGAAGCATCATCCTCTCATCCTGCTACTTCGATCAAGATACTTCTGTATGCTCTTCTTGCAACCACTCTTCCTACAGATATTCTTCCTGCAGACGTTCTTCCTATAGCCACTGTCTCTACAGAAAAATTTCCTACAGCAACAGGTATGTCCCATACATTGCTGCCATATGAACTAAAGGTACCATGTGTTACTGAAACAACCATGATAGAATTAACTACACGAGTATAGGTGTCAGAAGGAATATATTTGAATGTTAATAGAAAATTGAATGAAGAGCAACAACTGTTATTGGAAAATCTATTAAGGACCCATCAACATGCATTCGCAAGGGATTATCATGATATGAAGGGATTGGAACCTAAAATTTGTACCCACAAAATTTATATTAGAGATGATTGCACTCCAGTAAGAAAACCACAAAGAAGGATTAACCCTGCACTAAGAGAAATTGTGAAAGGAGAACCTTAAAAATTACTAGATGCAATATTTATTTACCCTATTTTAGATAGTCAATGGGTATCTCCATTAGTGATTGTGCCCAGGAAAGGAGGGAAATGGAAAGTTTGTGTTGATTATATGGAACTCAATGCTGCCACCAAGAAAGATCACTTTTCTTTACCCTTAATTGATCAAGTTCTAGATACACTTGCAGGGAAGCAATACTTCTCTTTTCTAGATGGATTCAATGGCTACAACCAAATCCACATTGCACCAAAAGACCAGGAGAATACCACTTTTACTTGTCCCTGGGGGACCTATACTTATTTGGTGCTCCCATTTGGCTTGTGCAATGCACCTGCAACTTTCCAGAGGGTAGTCATTGGCATATTCTCAGACATTTCTCATGACTGCATGGAGATTTACATGGATGACCTCACCACTTATGGTGTTGATTTTAATAAAGCATTGGGGAATCTCAAGAGAGTCCTACAAAGATGTGAAGACCGGAACTTGTCCTTAAATAGTGAAAAGTGCTTCATGATGATGCAAGAGGGTGTAGTTCTTGGCCACTACATCTCCTACAAGGGAATCCAAGTTGATCCTGCAAAGATTGAGGTAATCATAAATATGCCTACACCTGCAAAACAAAAGGATGTTAGAAGTTTCTTGGGTCATGTAGGATATTATAGGCGATTCATCAAGGATTTCAACAAGGTAGCAACACCATTGTATACCCTTCTCACTAATGATGCTGAATTTCAGTGGACTAAAGCTTGTGACAAGGCCTTTTCTGACTTGAAGGAAAATTTAACTCACGCTCCTGTACTCAAGGGACCCAATTGGGAACTCCCTTTCCACATCCACACGATGCATCAGATTATTCCATAGGAGTGCTCTTAGGATATAAAGAGGGAGCTATTGAACATGCTATTTACTTTGTCAACAAAAATATGCAAGGAGCTGAATTCAAATATACAATGACAGAGAAAGAGATGCTGGCAGTAATCTATGCACTGAACAAATTTAGACATTACATAATGGGCTACCAAATATTTGTGCACACTGACCATGCATCCATTAGGTACCTTATGAATAAACCTTTGATCATAGGTAGATTGGAAAGATGGTTATTGTTGTAGGAGTTTGATATAACCATTGTGGATAAGCCAGGGAAAGCTAATGTTGTTGCAGATTTTCTTTCAAGGCTAACTACATCAGAAGACAATTAGCCCATAGATGACTCTTTCCCTGATGAGCATATATTCTCTCTCATTGTACAAACACCCTGGTATGTTGATATAGCCAATTACTTGGTCACACGTAGAATTCCTTCTCACTTCTCCCCAAAAGAGAAAATGACACTTATTGAAAAATATTTTCCTTTCTCTTGGATTGCTGGATGTTTATTTTATACTAGACCATACCATGTCATGAGAAGATGAGACATATGACATTTTGCATGCATGTCACAACGAACCATGTGGAGAACACTTTGTAGCCAAGAGGACATCAATGAAGGTTTTGAACATAGGGTATTACTAGCCAACACTTGATAGGTGTTAAAGAATGGGTAGACCAACCAAATTTGATGAGATGCCATTGTGCCCTCAGGTAGTAATCAGTCCCTTTGACAAGTGGGGATTGGATTTCATAGGATCAATTGACCCTCCATCAAATGGTAAGTCTTACATATTAGTATGCACTGATTATGTAACAAAATGGGTAGAAGTTAAGGCCATGAAGCATGCAAGAGATAACAAGGTTGCAGATTTTCTTTATGAAGAGATAGTAACTGATCAAGGAGCTCAATTCACATCAACTCTTGTTGCAACACTAGTTAATGAGTACAACATAAGGCACAAGAAGTGTACCCCTTATCACCCCTAGGCTAATGGCCAAGTTGAAGTGACAAATAGACAAATTGAAGTCATTCTGACCAAAATAGTAGCCATCCATAGGAAGGATTGGGCAAACAGATTACCATAAGCTGTTTGGGCCTATAGGACAACATGGAAAACAACTATAGGCTTCACCCCATTTGATTTGTTATATGGAAAGACAACTATGATGCCCGCTGAATTTGAATATAAGACTTTGTGAACTGCAGTGGATTTGGAGATGGATATTTCTGAAGCACAGAAAGAAAGAATCATGCAACTAAATGCTTTGGATGAAATAAGAAGAGAAACCTTGCAACATACATAAGTAGTGTAGAATCAGAGAATCAAGTGGAATGACAAATTTATCAAGGGCAAGAAATTCAAACCAAGAGATTGGGCCTTGCTCTATGATTCCAGATACCAGGACAATGCAGGAAAATTATAGACAAGGTGGCTAGGACCATATGAAGTTGCTGAGGTCTTTCCCAATGGTGCTGTCCAACTCACCACCATTGACCCTACCAGGTTCAAATTACTTGTCAACGGTCATCACCTCAGATTATACCACAAACCAACCTCTAAAGAAGTGTTCCTACAACAATTCACTCAACATTCAACACTTGAACTTCTTGTAGCCGAAGGTAGTGGACCTAGTGTCCCTCCTTTTGCCTAATTGAAGTACATACTTTTCATAATAAAGTCTTTCACTTGCATGGAATTCCATTTCTTCATCATCCACCCATCCACCCATCCGTCACCACCTTTCTCTCTCTTCCATCACTTCATTCCACCTCACCTCATTCCACTTCATCTTCATTTATTGCTCAATTCATTCTCCAACAAGGCGAGTGCTACTTTATCCGCGATCTTTGCAACAAATATTCCACACATTCAGGTATGTGTGCATTAATTGCTATCTTTAATCATCTTTTAGGAATGTTCATTTAATCACTACACGTTAGTATAGATGTTCACATAGATGCCATCATTACCTGTCAATCACCACTCCCATCTCACATGTGCAGACACATGTCCAAATTTAAGTTGGGGGGAGGGGAATAAAAAAAATGCAAATATTTTGTGAATTTATTTCCCATGTGTCAATTCATACTAGGCTATGTCAGAAATTTGAAATGAGCTGACTTGAAATCCGAGTGAGAGGATGGCTTGCATGTGTGAAGTGATAGTAATTGTAACCACCATTTATTCCTATCATGATTCTTAGTTATCACCCCTTTTTCTTGCCATTATTGACCTTGTCAAAATCTTGAGTTGAAGAGCCATAGTTGCAAAACAAAAGGAAAGAAAGTCAGTTGGCAATAGTGCTAGAAATTTAGCAGGGTGGTACTGGAAAGAAGGGGAATTGTAGGAAAAGAAGTTGCAGAGCATTTGTTTGATTGCAAAAAATGGGAGGTGGGTTAATTCAAAATGAACCCACGGTGCATGATATTTTACTACAAGATGCACAATGCCTGGCCAAATTTTAAAATTGTGGATGGATAGATTACTTTTTGAAGTTAGATGGTTTTGATGAAGGCATTACCCTTGAATTTTCTCAGACATTTTTAGAGGGAAAATCCATAGTAAAAGTGTTGGAAGTTGTGGCAACAAAGGAAATAATTGTAGAGGTTACAAGGTTACCTGCTGATGGTGAAAATTACCCTGCTTCTAGAGACGCCAGGTCAGCTAGGGTTGAATTTATAGAGCCAAATGATCCCCCATTGAGCATAGACAAACAAGGCACAAAGAGAATGTCTCTGCTTGAGTTGTGGAAGCAGATAGTTGTGTATGTCATCAAATACATCACTTGTGAGGGTCGCCAGTCAAACTTGCACTCTGTCCACTTCAAGCTTTTGAATCATATGAGGAACGAAAAAAGGATGAATGTGCCTAACATGCTGTACAATCTTCTCTCAATCATTGTGGTTGAAACTCAAAAAGGTAGGGATACTTTTGTTTCCCACCATTTCCTGATTAAATTACTAGTTGAAAAATCTTTGCGTGATGTATCTAGAATGACTTGGGAAGAGTTTATCAAAGTTGAGCATTTGCCACCTAGGGCTATACCTCAATCCCGTAGGTCTAGTAGGAGGGTAAGCATGGCTAAAGCCATTCCTAGTGCTTCAATATATGGTGCTGGCTCTAGTGTGAATCTTCCTGCAGCAGAAGAAGCTATAGAAATCAGTTCTTCTGGAACAAAGCATGCAGAAAAAGAAATCCCTTCCTTAGGTTCTGATGATGAAATCCCGCTTGAAACCCTCATGAAAACTAGGGCACAATAGAGAGAAGTAGAAACAAGAAAAGGGAAGGCTAAAATGTAGCTTGTAAAAAGAGAGGTGCCAAGTTCTAAGAAGAGGAAGGATGATACTGTTCATCCTACAACCAAAGGAAAACGTGAGAGATCTCCAAGGAAATCAAGACCAGCTGGGCCTACATTTGGTACGCCTCCACAGGAAAGCCCTAAACCTAGTGAGACTTCACATGAGGACCCTGAAGCTCCAATGGAGCAGGAGAATGTAGAAAGAGAACAAGACATATTTAAGAGAGCAAAAAATATAACACTGTTCGATCTTGCTAACATTGCAGAAGAATTGGTAGAAAATTAGGACTTCTTGCAACATGAGCAAGAAGTCCTTCAACAATAGCCAGAACCAGAGCAGGAGTTGTTGTAGCCACTGCAAGAGCAAGAACAATAGTTCCTACAACAAAAGGAAGAAGAAATAGTACCTTTGCAACTCGAGATAACTAGATAGCCTGAGTCCATGCAGATAGCACCATATGAGGAGCCACCACCGAAAATACTGGTAGGAATCCATAAGCCTCCTGATTTTACAATGCATACAGTTCTTTTGAATTTATGGAAAGAAATACAAAGAAGAGAGGAAGAATGGAAAAAGGAAAAATGAAAATTAAAGGAGGAAATTCAAACGAGGGATGAAGAAATTGAGGATAAAAATGCAGAAATTGCCACCCTGAAGCAAAGAGTAGATGATATGGCAGCCTTGGCACCAAAGATTCTGGAATGTAGAGATCCTCCAAGAGTCTATGCTCCGCTCTTGAAGGAGAGGTATCTCTCTTTTAAGATGTCAAGAATTTCCTCAAGTTTGAATCCTTCTATTGACACCCCCATGGAATTCTTCAATGCTTATAGGATTGCCTCACCTGAAAGGAAAAAATTGCTATGTGAATTTTATTTACATAATTATGCTGTCATAAAAGACCATGGTTGGAATCCGTTGCTGTATGTTGGAGATATTCAATTGAGAGAATTCATGTCTTGGGTACAAAATGAGATTAGTTGGGGATAGCAACATAGTGCTTATAAACAATTGGAATCTAATATTCCCTTGCATGTTAGAGTTGAATCAAGCAACCTAAGGGACATTTACAAAAAATGGCACAAAATGCTACTTAGACCAAGTTATGCCAATAGACTTATGCCTTGGATTGAAGCATATTACAATGACTATGAGGTAAAGACAACAAAAAAGGAAGAGGTCATGAGGAGATGTTTATCCTAGAGATGGAATAGTTTGATTGATGAGCTGAAACAGGCCGAGCCTCATTCCGTCCACAATTATGCTGCAGCCCTAGAAAGAATTGAGAGGTATATTGAGATTGGGAGAGCACAAGGGCGAGACTGGCTTCCCCTGAATTTCTAGCCACCCATGCTCATGTGGCCTATGCCAAATTTCATATTTTACCAGTTTGATGTTGCTACAGAGAGGCAGAGATGGAACAAGTTTGACAGACTGGGAGGATTCTATTGGGACCCAAACTCACGTACTGTAGCCACTGATGTTGGACAACTCTCTGTTGCAAATTTCAGAGCTTTGACCAAGCAGAAGAACAACCCTTCCCCTGCTGGAGGACCATCAAAACGTTAGGTTGGGGGGAGTGACGAGCCTAGTTTTTGGTCTAATTTTGGGTAAAATCTATAGTCTATTTGCTAATATATGTCATGGAATTTGATGCTTAAGTGTTGGTATTGGCATAATGTTTCCCTCAAACCATTGACATTTGATAATATCCTATCTCTGTAAGCTTTAATGACATTTGGCATAATATGTGGGTTATCTATATTAATTTTGCATGTGATTAATGTATTTTTCTTAGAGTGGTTATAGATGTGTAGTTATTATGCGTACTGACTCTGTCATGCAGATTTAATGAGCTAAGTTGAGGAAGACACCACCAACTGGGCATGCACCATAATGTCTAGTTGAGGAATCACTCCAAGTGAAAGGCAACCGACAACAAAGATTCTTCATGCAATTGAGCGTAACTACCTTATAGTGGACCTTAATGATCGAGCATGCATGGGTGTTACTGTTGTGCTGAATTTGTGCTTGACTTGCATGTCTGGCCAGATTCCTTGCATGCATAACCACCATCGCTCCACTTTCCCCTATTTTCCCTAAATTGTGTCCTCCCAGTCATGGAGTTGACCGCCCTGTTTAGCTATAGTATAAATAATAATTTGATGCTCCTTCCTCAAGAGTTGTACGATTTGATATTGTACTCGCATTCTCTAGTTTTAGAAATACAGATACATTACTCTTTGTATGCATGATTTATAGTGAATGAAATAAAATTCCGAGTTCGAGCATCTGAGTTCTTGTTAGTTTAGAGGATACTTATCCAAGGGGCCCCACTTGGTAAGTAATCCATCTTCTTAGTTTAGCATTAGCTTAGTATTACTTACTATTTAATGCTTAGTTAGACATCTAACATCAACTGTTCTTGCAGCCACTAGAATTCCATTCTGTGACTGTTCCTGCAACCAAAGTAGACAGAGTAGTTTCCTGTTTGTTGTTCAAATTTCCATTCTTGTTTTTCATTTTAGCTTAGCATAGTTGTCGGTTGATGTTCAACATTTGTTTCATTTCTTTCCAGCAATTTACTTTTAGTATTGTGTTTCTTAGCTATAGAATGCAATGGCTACTTGAGCCCGCACATACTGTGCTGACCCATTTCAAGTTCACGTCCCTGGGTTGACAAGTTAAATGCACCTTCATGATGATTGAATAGCTATTCAGGTTAGATGTCTTGTCTCTGAATCATGGCTGTAAAGTCTTAGTTATTAAATCATTGTAGGAGGCCAACAATAGTCATGATGATGACCCGGGAACAAAGAAGCGTGAGTGGTGACCTAGAAAAAGCTGTTCAAATGACATTAGAGATGACTAACCCCGCAGGGATGAATTTCGTTGCGGGGACTACAGGCGAAGGAGTGTAGGGTGCTATGGTGGGAATGCCATAAAGATAACTGCAACGGTGAATGGAGGCCAACATAAACGCCTCCACAAGGATGACATGCATGAAACTTCCTATATAATGTTGCACAGACAAGATAGCATCAACCTTCCTTTTGATGTAATAAACTACTTCTTTGTGATTTTTTGAATTTAACGACATCACCCCAAGCATACTCTCATAGCTCTTTGATTCTTTTTACATGCTTGTGAGAAATTACTGCAAGTGATAGAAACATGCCCAAAGTCATGGGGATGTAGGATGTTCAAGCAACCTTCAATATAATGGCACCAGTGAGTTAAAACTCCACCATTGATCCATGATACTCATACTATATTAGTTCTAGCTTGCTTCAAGTTTGCATGGTCCATCCAAATTTTGCTAAGAAGCTGCCCCAAATGAGTTGGTGCTCGACCCAACTAGTGATTTGGTAGTTGGAGACTCTTCTTTCAAATCCCCTTGTGCTTCAATATTCGTTTGCTGCATGTGTTACATATCTTAGTCTTGTCCCTCCCATGATCAATTGGACCTCTTGTAGAGCTGCGACACCCCTCTTGGCTAGATAAATCGCCTTGGTCATTCATTTTTGAGGTAGCAGGATCTTCAATTTTAGTTATGTGGTAGAGGGAGTGTTGTGAACCTGGGGCAGAGGAGCACCAGATGGGACGTTTGCCTAGTTGACAACACAAGGCGAGCAGATACACACATTACTACCTCCATTTTAGCAATCTTTTCTAGCCTTATTGGCTTTGATGGGGAGGTACTTCATTACCTAGTGTTTGGTTTGTGATTTTCATCGATACCTTTACACCCTCCTTTCTTAGCTGACTAGCGGCTAGCTCTATTCTTCATGCAAGAACTTGTTCTACATTCATTGGGCAGGCATGCAGGAAGATCGTTGAACGACGCCAAACCTAGCTGAATGTTCTTCCCTTTTGATGCAATACTAATTGTCATTCTCAAATGTTCTTTCATCGCTGCATTGTGCTTCTCCTTGTGATATCAGCATGGTTCTTTTCTACAAGAAATCGATGTTGCTCCTCCCTGATTATACTCGCTCAATCCGAGATCATTGTTTATGATCAAATGAATTTTTTTAATCTTCCTACCATCCTCTTTCAATGATCTCCCCTTCAAGCCATCTGTAATCACTCCTTCCTCTCCTCCTTGTGGTATAATATGTGGGAGCCTCTTAGAGTGTGGAGTCTGCAGAGGAGACTGTCATGGAGTAAAGCATGCAGGTGACAGCTTGTGGGAAGCTACCATGGGAATTCCATTCATCGACAGAGTAATAGGTGATGACTCCCATGGACAAACAACCCACAACGCACACACCCAGGTGATATCCATCATAACTTCTCTATATAGAGGACACTTGAAATGAAATGGAATTCACATTCATCATTCACTTTGATTGTCATCACAACATAATTGGGTGAGAGCCCCCAAGGATTTTGCAAACTACCAATATATGACCACCCCCACTCTGAGTGGCATCAAGATTCACCATGCTTCGTCTTAGCAATATCCTAAAGTTACCACTTCGATGGCTCTCGATACCTTTATAAAGATCTTAGGCCCATGCCCCTCATTGTGGCATTGTAGTGGATGATAAATCATTTCTTTGTTAATGCAAAAGCTCCTCCCATGAAAATATGCAAGTTAGTGCTTATTACGATATGTCTTTGATGATCTAAACAAAACTATGATATTGATGAGGATCTCTCGAAGCCATAATAAGAGGTACTCATAACACATAACTGAATGCCACTTCATCTTAACATCATAATCTCATTTGTTAGGAACCATACAAGGGAAGAGGCTGAAGGAGGCCAATCATTAGGATGCTGCTACGGGGAACTAATGTGGGGAGGCAACATATGACGACTGCAAGAAAACAACAGACCAAATGATGGCCTCAACAACACAAGCCCATGACAGAGGAGAGAATTTGGGCACTCGCCATAGAGCAGCCAAAGAAAATGACATAAGATTGGCATCTGCCCACATTACGATTTCACTCACCTCACTCCTACCTAAGCCCCGATTCACTTGATCATTTCATAATTTTAGTGGTCTGATGTTTGCAATACAGTCACCTTTGTTGCTACACTTGGGTTTCTTTCTAACTTTAGAAGTAACTTGTTTGATGACCCTAGCTCTAGGATGCCTCACAGGAATAGGGAGGTGAACATCAGGAGTGAAGCATGGAATGTCGCCCTTTGACCTGTGGAGGTGCAAATATAAGGGACCTTCGATGATGTCCAATATGGAAGGATGGATTTATTCTTTCTATCGCCATCATTGCTCACAACTTGCAGGAGGTAAGAGGCGCTGGCTCTGGGCAGGTGAGTCCTATGATAGAATGACCTCTGGGGTGTGGGGAACCACCACGAAAAGGGTGTAGAATGGCAAATGTAGACAACTGCAGAGATAGAGCCACCCGGGGATCAATGCCAGGGGCAACTGTGCTCACAACCAAATTATGAAAGTTCACTTGTGTGAAGGATCTTTGGAGGAATAAATCTTACATCTGTGAATTCATGGCCTTCATACCCTTGTATTGAGATTCTTTTCACTTAATGATGTATGGTGGTGCCTTACTGATTTCATGTTTTACTCACTTCCTTGTCCCTACAAGAGTCTGAAATTCATTATCCCCGCGATTTTCCTTTTGATTCCTAGAAAGAGGACTTTAAACAATTTGATAGAAACTGTCAAACAATGGGTCTGAAGGCGTCACTAGAGAATCCAATGCCTGAAACATGAGAGAATGGTATGTGGGTAGGCTGTGCAAGAATTCCTCCTTGAGGATGCAGGCATTCAGATGCAGATAGGCACATGCATGAGTATGTTTGGGGAAAGTCATCAAGAGAACGACAAGAGATGGGCAGAGGCCCACATTGCGGGCCTCGCATACATGATGGCTATCGTCGCCAATCTTGAATGTCATTGTCTGTAATGTGAAAGCTCCAGTGCATGGTGTCGTTCTTCAATAATCAACATTGGCTTAGAATTCCACATTTACAATTACTACATGGTCACCTTGACATTAGGCCGGGAGGTGGTGGTGCAAAAGTATGCCGACTGTGGAAAAGTCATTAGGGGAGGAGCATTAAAAACAACAAGGTAGTCTGAAGCCCCATGAAAAAATGACTTGAAGATGCCACCAAGTATTCTGTTCGAGAATGGTTGAGTGAGTGATGGCCATGGCGCAATAAATAAGTGAATATAGGTTAGTTAGGACATTATGCTATGTATGATTTTTGTTTTGCAGTAGCGAGATAGTAGATGATAGCCGCCTTGGGGAGGCCCGCAAGATGATGACGATTTTGGTGGGTTGTGGGTCCACAAAGCGGGGAGGCAGTGAAGCTTTGTTGTTATAGAATGGCGTCATGGTGATGGCATCCCATAGGTATAGGCAAGTCGTGAGTGACAACCCGCAAAACATTTTAGAATTAGCTGATTTTGAAATGTATAGGGTCCAACTTGGTAACGACAATGACAGGAGCAGAAGGACCAAATGTGGAACTGGCCATGTGGGTGGAAATCAAGGGCCAACTACTACTCAATGGTGAAAAGGTAAAATATACCCACACAAGGTGACCCATAGCTGTAGGTTTGTAATGCTTGATGGACATAGTGGTGAAAGTGAATGCGGGGTCCGCACGTTGGGTGGACATTGAGACTTGGCCGTGGACTAGTGGTAGGACGCAACGTTGAATAACAAGAGGAGACCTGCAAGACCTAGCCCACGAAGGTGAATGACTTAGTGAAATTTAGGTAGGTGAATTTAGCCAAGGGGAATTTGATTGTTTTAAGGCTCGTCACCAACTTAGGCTTGGAAACAGGGGCACACAAAGTGAGGTGAGAGAAAAATAATTTGTTGGGAGTGAAAATGACCCGTCAGGAGTGAAAAGAGGGGGTCCCTACCTATGGCAGGGTGTGTGTGCAAAACATGCACAAAAAAAACCTTCTCTTTTTATTTCATAGATTAATTTTCAATTAATTACAAAACATGTTTTTCTTATAGTTTTCATCTCTCACATTCTCATGATCCTTATTTTGGCACCTTAGTTTGTTGTGTCTCATTTTTTCCCTCCTCTTCTCTAAAGGTTTTCATTTTACCTTTGTTGTCCCATTATTGATAATTGGTCTAATATATTTTTTAGATGAGTCTTTGTGTTTAAATGGATCATTATTTATTGTGTTGAATTTGACCTTTAATTTCATGTCAATTCTCCAAGTTGAAAAAATAATAATTGGCTATGCCTTTCTTATTGATTTGAGAAACTTTGCCAATGAATTGGCACCATTGTTAGGGATGAAATTAGATTAGTTTTTGTTGGTGAAGTGAGAACCTGGTGCATATTTGAAACACCTTAGTAACTTATTTTTCAATTTTAGCTGATGGAATTGTGTTTGGGTGAGCTTGGTAGTCTATCAACTCACACCAATAAATTGACACCATTATTGGTGAAGTGTGATCTCAGTGTATATTTGAAACACCTCAACCACTTATTTTATAGTTTTAGCTAGTGAAATGTTTTTTGGGTGGGATTGATAACTTGTCAACTCATGCCAACAAAATGACATTGTTTTGATTAAGAGGGAAAAATAGGTTTTGAAGAGACACAAAACCCTTTACATAAAGACCGTCAAAATAACAAAACACTGCTAAGACAAAAGATATAGTAGGGAACTTAGCAGCCAAGCAACAACCAAAAACAACCATTCAACATTAGACTAAATGACTACATAGAGGGACACTATCTCATTTCTTTTAAAGTTTTAGCAACCTCCAACTCCTAGTTGTAGTGGAGGTTGACCATGGACAAGAGCTCCTGTTTTTCCTCTTCAAAGGACTTCTTGAGGATAGCCCTTGTTCTAGCACTGATACCCTCATTCCCCTAGTTCTTTCCCTTTTCCTTGCAGGGCAGTGCACTCATCTGGTACTCCGCCATCTAGTGCTCCCTAAGCTTGCCAAGTTTTTCCATTAAAATCTTCAGAGAGTCTGCACTATTTTTGATGGACATATGACTGACCTAAAATAGCTTTTTAATTTCCTTTTCCAACCCAACCACTTTGTTCTCCAAACCTTGCAGCCATTCCACTTTATTGTCCAAATATTGCATCTGATTAGCACATCAAACTAGAAGTCTGAAACAAAACTTTCCAAGTCCACAATTCTTTGAATAAGGTCATAAGCATAACCCTTAGGAATAATCTAAAACTTTTCTTTGAGGCTTCTAATTTTTATATTGATCTTATTGAATTTAGTGAGGAACCATTTTTCCACCCTAAAATTATAGGCAACTCCCTCTTTGGCCATGATCAAGAGGGAAATCTTCTCAAGGTTCTCCTCATCCAAGTAAGAAAAATCAGCAGATAAGGGGTCAAACAATTTTGTGCCTTTTTCTAAAACTTTCTCCTTACCTTTATCATTAGTAGAAGGTTGAGAAGACACTACTTCCACATTCATTTCCAAGTGACCAATCAAAAAAACATCTTCAGGATGAGGAAAGGACTAGGCTTCAAACTCTATCACATAGTTACTTGAAACAAAACCCTGGGGTGTAGTAGTTTTCTCCTTGGATGACATGTGCACAAGCTTCTTGGAAGTCTGGGTAATCTCCTCATTCCCCATCTCAAACCCCCTAATATCCATGTCATGGGAATGAATCCCCTACTCTTTGGACTTCACCGAAGACAACTTAGGCAGTTGAGAGCCTTCCTCCTCACCCTTGGACTTCTTGTGTGGTCTTAACACTTCCTCCTCTCCCATATCATAACCAACATCATCTTCATCATGGGGGCTAGCCACCTTCTTTTTGGAATTTTTCTTGGGCACAAATTTCTTCTTGCTCCTAGATTTCCTTTTCTATGGCTTTGGGATTGAAGAGGGAGATGAGGAAACTTGAATGGCTTCTTCATCTGCCTTCCACTCCTCTTCCTCCCCATCATCAATAGAAGAATTTGTGGAAGGATGTTCAACAACCCTAGGCAAAAGGTATTTACCTTTAATAGATTTAGCTAGGGAGTGAACCTTGACATACTCCATTATAAGAAGAATCAACCCCTCACGAGGAGGAGTGTGGAGATTATTCAAATGGACATAGAAAGAAGTCTCCAAAGAACAGAGCTGGAAAAAAGGAAAGGAGACACGTAACTTGTGATGGAAATGGTTTAGAAGAGTGAAATGAAACCACAGGATGACAGTGAAATGACCATCCAAGGTTATGTACCTCATTATAACCTCCACCACCTCAACCCAAATGGCCTCTATTGAAGAACGATCATAGCCCCAAGATACAAGCTTTACAATATTCTTCTTTTCGTTATCCTTGAAGAACTGCTCCATCCCATCCTCATTTCCCTCCCGCTCCTTGAAGAAATTTCTCCCATCAATGCTCAAGCAAGTTATCTATGCAATAAAATCTTATGTGATTGGGAAAGAAACACCATTAGTAATCAATGATCAATTTTTCCATCCATGGAAAAGGTGCTAGTGGATTCATGGTTGAAACCATGCAACCTTTCCATATAAGGAGTGAGCCCTCCTTCCTCTAAGATCCTCCAAACCTTTCACTTGTTTCTCTACCTATCATAGGAGATGGGCTCCATTTGGTTGTAGTCACCACCCATTATTTGCCCGAAATTACTAGACTTTGGCCAAGAATTCAACTTACCATTCACAGGAAAGAGAATTTTAGAAAGGGCTTTAGAAATAGGCACTAAAATGCCCAAAAAGTGTGGGAAAAGGAAGGCAATGATTGCAACCCAACCATGCCAAATTTCAAGGCCTATGTTGAATATCATATCAAATTAATGAAAAGGCAGTCTTGGGTAAAAATTTGTACCCATCCCACATCTTGGAAGTCATAAGATTAACCCCTTCATTAGTAAAGAAATCTGTTAATGAGTTGCCTTCCCTATAAATGTGGGTCATCTAGACTTGATCAAACCTTTTCATGATTGCATAGGAGTCTATAATCAAATCCTCGATAATCCAGCTAGGATTTGAAATGTCAAGCAAGAAATTGACAATGTTAAGGAAGTCTCCTTCCACCCATACTCTTCTAAAACCTTTATCAAATGTAGTTTTGATGCCTAGATAGGCCGCTTCAGCTTCAATGCGATGATTGGAATCGGTTCTCAATGAGAGTGCCATTGATAAAATGACATTGTGCTAAGGATTATATTCTAGTTTTTATTTTGAAGACCTCAACAACTCAAAATAGGGAAGTATCATTGTTTGGTATTTGAATTGTTAGCTGCTAGAAAATATTCTCTTCTGAGTGAAGATTGACAACTACATTCTAGTCAACCTAGAAATCAATAAGTAAATCAATAGACTTTGTGATGGAGAGAAGGCAACCTAGGTACTAGCAAGGAGAAAATGTAGCTTCATCTAGTACACAAATATATGCATCATGGGAAGCTTGAAGCAATGAAAAATTATTCAAACCTACCTATTGTTAGCGAATGGATTGGACCCCTTTGATAAAGATGGCGATAATGTAACTCCTCTACTTGATAAGCACTAACCCTTATTCGCTAACAACTCTAGAAAGGCCACAATTGCATTTGTGGATTTCCTTTAAATTGAGAGGTGCAACTCTCTCATGTGAATTAAATGAAAGATAAGTAGAATTTTAACTAGAAAGTGATAAGGAAACTAACATTAATACATAAAAATACAATTAATACAAAAGAAAATCCTAAAGATCATCAATGGGATAGCTCACAAACTACATTCAGCTAATGATGGAAGATGATCTAAGCATGTATGAAAGTTTTCATAATTGCAATAAGGAAATAAGTGCAATAGAATAAACCATACACAAAAAATATATTCTATGTTGTATGTGAGTCATAGATCAGTACAATCAACATTATATCCCACCATAACACAAATTATCAGCTATTGCAATCAAAAAATGAACTAACTAAAAATAAACCTAGTGTTCCTTTCTTCACTACAACACTGTGTAGTTTCAGAGATTGAACCTTTGCCAAAGAGTCTCCTTGTCTAGATATAGGAATCAAATTCCATTCTTGATGGTTACTGATTGGTTACAACAATGTTTTCTTATTGTGTAACTATCTATCTTGAAAATCAGTGACTAAGAAACAATAAATAACCGTCATGATTACATTAACAGTGAAAAAATTGTGAACAATTCCTGAGCACCTCTTGATCTAACTCCTGCCTCGTGGCCATTAATCATAAAAAGGTTTGTATACCTCACTAATTGAAGGTTGAACAACTAGCGCATGTGCATGTTGTCCTACCATGAAATCAATTGGGAATGTAACATAAATTCCCATTGTATCACCATTAATTAGAACCACATCACCATCCTATCATCTTTAATTGTTCTCAATTAACATGTCTCGCCAACCCTCTATAAATTCCATAGGACTGAAATCACTTTGCCATCCTATTGCATAAAACATGGCTAGTGCTCAAAGTGATGGTGTTTCCATGAATGATTTCTTCACCATTGAAGAGATTGAGTGTAGTCCCCTTTTCAGGAGATTGATTGATCAGTTAAAGGAAGTCTTCTGTCACGTCTCAGTCCTGATGTAGGTTGCTTTTGGTTCTGTGTGCACTTGTTACATGGTTTGATGTGACTGGTAGAATAATAATTAATGTGATGGTGTTTTGGCCTGGAGATAAATGAAAGTGTTTATTTAAATTGAGAAAAGTTGAATAGTATTGAATGTGTTTTATTTATAAAATGAAGCAAAATAGAGTAGAAACATTTTAATTAATGTAATGTATTGCTTTATTTATATCTTAATGTGATACTAATTCAATTATTTTTGTGTGCCTGAGTGCACTAGAGTTGCAGGAAGTCGAAGATCAAGGGTGTGATTAAGGAGAGGAGGTTAGCTTCTTGATAGGACAAATCAGGAAGACCTCTCGATCACACAAATGCACTTAGATTCATATAGATTGCATTTAGGAATGTCTAATTTTTGTGTGTTTGTTTTGAATTATTTGCAAATTAGATAACAAATAGTAAATTAAATAAATGATGAAATGAAAGCATGATAAAATAAAGGATTAAGTTTTAATTAAAAGTTAATTATAGATTTTTAATTTAAAAGATTATGCATGCTATTCTTCTTTTAATTTGTGTTAATCTTTGAGTTAGTAAGTTAACCATTAGTTATAAGATATTTATTTTATTATTGAGTAAATATTTTTGAAATGGGATTTACATGCAATTAAATTGAAAATTATTCTTATTTTTAAAATCCATTTCAAGATTAGGGTAGAAATGGAAAGGAAAAGAATTTTTAAAAAGGGAAAAAGAGTTCTTGAGAAGGTAACGGTTCTTGGAAAACAATCTTGAAAATAAGCTCTGCAATTTTTCTCTCATGGCTGCCAAGAAAAAGCTTCATTTATTAAATTTAGAGGTTTTCGAATAAATCCTTGGGAAATAGCAAGAAAATGAAGAATTAGTGAAGCTACAGGAAAGGGGGAAGAGGAAGAAGTTTTATAGAAAACTAGTTCAAGAGGAGGAAAAGAGAGGAATTGTTTGGAGAGCAACCATAGTTGGAAGTGAATTATCTAGGTTTCTATTCTCTTTTCATGAATCTTGATTGCAGAATGTTTATATTGTCACTGGAAATTGAATACTATGCACTTGAATTTGTTTGCAAAACTGATGAAATTGGGAAAATCTCTTCATTCCTTCATATGCATTCAAAGAAATTGCATAAATTATTCATTTACAGATTGGTGCTTTCTCTTCTTTATAAATTGTAGTTCATGAGTTTGCTTTTCAATCTTTGTGCTATGATTCTGTAAATAAATATACATATATATACACACATATGTTTTTGTGCATATATATATATATATATATATATATACTATCAACACCTTGTATCTATTCGAAATTCGCAACAATTGTATGGATTTTAAATTAGGCATCGATATTCTTTTTGAACTAGAATTTTTCATTTGGGAAATAAACCCAGCCCCGTCCATAGTGGAAGGGGCAGCGCTGTGAGAGGAGCAGTGCCCTCCACAGGCCAAGGCCTGTGGAGGAGGCACTGCCTCCTCACAGGTAGCGCCTTCCCCTATGGGGCGGGGAGGCGTCAACCCCTCTAACATTTGAAACAGTGAAACAAAAATTCTGATTTTTTTTTTAATTTTGCGAATCCCACTTTTTGGATTGTGTGTTGGAAGCACAGATATAACTTTGTATGAATTATATATATAAATTATATATGTATATGTATATATGTATATATATATACACACAAACCATATATATATATATATATATATATATATATATATATATATATATATATATATATATATATATATATATATATACACACACACACATACATATAAATAGATACAAACATACAGTCTCTGATTTTTACAAACTCTGTTTTCTTCCACAGAAATATTGCTCATTGTCAATGGAATTGTACATAAAATATATAAGAATAAATACATATTTATATATATATATATATATACATGCACAAGTATATATATATATATATATATACCTGGCACGAAAATCACTATATTTCTACAAAAAGCATTACCTTTTGGCACTGGTATTACATAGAAAAAATCAACATTGTATTCATGCTCCTTATGTGTTATCCGTTATAAGTCTATTATGTCTGAATATATACATGTAAATATTATAATCCTATATATATATACATACCAACACAACAAATGTATATACAAATATGTACGGAGAACTCTTATATTTTAAGCTAAAACTCAGAAAATGTGGAATAATTTCATATAAATAACTCTGTGTTTTGTAGCAAACTTGTGTTTATGCGCAAATCTAGAAATATGCAATGTTTTTCTTTTCTTAAACTATTATTTTTCTGAATATTGGTGCATTGTATGAGTCCCCATAATTCTTTTATGAACTTAGTGAAATACTTAAAAAGCTATGTTAAAAGATGAAGATGAAACTTTATAGCAAATGTAGACTATTGAAAACACATTCAAAATTAGTGAATTTTCTGAAAAGAGTGAATTTCTTTTTGTTGAAACTATCAAAATTAATTACTGTGATCAAAACTAATTTAGAAATAGAATTGGGACTGAATTTATTTTGTATTGTAAACTCACTAGAAATAGTACAAGAAAACCTCGTTTACTGGATGCATGCATGGAAGCTATTTTGACAATCTTTGTGTGAACATTGGAAAATGATGAAATTTATTTGAAATTAGAAATGTGTAGTAATTGAATGTGAACTTAGATGGAAAATGTATTATTTACTGTATTTTGAGGAACTTTCGGGATAGGATGCCGAAGGTGGACCCACAGAGATGGTAGTTTTACCTTTTCTAAAACTATCATTTGTTTTATTTATGCTTGGCCAAGCACATGCACCATTGAAATAGATGGAATTAAAAGCCTAGAACTAAATGAATATAGGTCTCTGCCACCTCCTGTTTGTAAGAATTATGTGATTCTCATGTTAGGAATGCATATAGGCATCAGGCTTGCATCGAGAGTTCCCTCCTGCATTGTTGTTTCAGGTTGCTAGGCTCCTCATGCAGGGCCGGGGATTTCTTCGAGTTAGGAAGGAGCCCGGGGAAGTCATGTACTTCGTGGTTGGACAGAAAAGGCGCCTTAATCACACTCTTGGCCCCAACTTGCAAGAAGACCAGTGGTGTCACGACAGTTGAGGTTCAAAGATTTATATGCTATAAATGTATTCATGTATTATTTTTGAATGGCTTGTAAAGCCCACTTGTAAATGTAATTCTATTTGAAAGTTTTGATGTAATATTGAAATAAATGTATTGGAATGAAAGTTTGATGTAACATTGAAATAGATGTATTGACCGTAAGATATTGATGTAATTGAAACTTGAATGAATTTATGGAAGCTCATTGATAAGCAAATGACATTTACATATGTATCATTGCAAAGATCTTTGTTGTTAATGGAATTTACTTCTTTTGCATACATGGAATGAAATTTATTACTGAATATTGCTTTTGTGCAATTATGGAAAGATCTCGATCTATGCATCCTTTGTTTAAATATACTTGGAATGTAATAAGATTGGAAAATTATGTGGTTTAAAGAACATCATCTATCGAGCGTTACATTTTGGTATCAAAGCAGCAAGGTTCAACTCTAGGACCTATGCCTAATTACACTTGATGTTATGTTTTTCCAGCGTAACCCTAATGGAGGGTAGATATTATTAGCAGGAATGGGGAGGAGGATCCCGTGGTGATCCAAATGATAAGTTGGATCAGATTTTGGCCATTCTAAGTAGGCAAGAGGCTAGGATTGATAACCTTGAGCAGCCAAGACAAACTGGGCCAACAAGTTCTAAACCTAGTGAAAGTGAAAACATCATAAATGAACCAAACAGAGAAAACCCTGAAACTGAAAAGAATCAAAGTAAGCTAACAAAGGTAGCTGAGGAATTGGGTAAGGACCTCAAGAAGGTGGTGCCACCCAAGTTTGATGGTAAATCCTTTGGTGATGGGGCAGAAGCATGGATTATTGAAATGGAAAGGTACTTTTCCCTTCGGAACCTATCTGGGGAAACTAAAGCAGAATGGGGATCCTACCAGCTCACAGGTGAAGCTGCTACATGGTGGGAGAATGAAAGGGTTGATAAACAATTTTTTCCTGGAAAGGTAACATGGGAACAATTTTTGCAGATTTTTAGGAAGAGGTGGCTTCCACAGTCTTATTTTGATAAGAAAATGACAGAATTCTAGGTGCTCATTCAAGGAGGAATGACAGTGACACAATATTGGGAGAAATTCTCTCACTTGCTTAAGTATGTACCTCAGTACCAACATGATGAGAGGTTTCGTATACGGAAATTCATTCTGGGGCTTAGGCCTCAAATTGGAAATGAGGTGGATATGCATAGACCAACTACCATGGATGAAACCTTTGAGTTGGCACTTTTGCAGGAACATAAAATGTAGCAATTTGTAAACTACAAGAAAAGCAAGGAAGCCAAGTATGGCAATAAGAAGTCCCAAGGAAATCGTCAAGGTAACAATAACTAGGGAAATCAGAGCAATCAGGGCAACCAAGGGAATAATAACAGACAGATCAAGAATTTGAAAAGGGGTGGTAGTCCTTAGAACCATAATGATGGAAACCAGAATAACAATAAGAGGGATAATTTCAATAAAAAGAATGACAATAATAGGAGGGATTTTTCTGACAGGCCTAAAGCACCTTGTGGGGGTTGTTATACTTGTGGTGGTGAGCGTTACACCAGTGTGTGCCATCAGAGGGTTAACAAACAAAACAACAGGAATCAACATCATATTCATGCAGCGGTTGACAATCGCCAAGCAAATTACCAATCCACTCCTATCCAACTTTCGGGTAAATTTTTTGGAAATCTTGTTTCTATTTTGATTGATACTGGTGCCACTGATAGTTTTGTGGATCCTCATGTTGTATCTAAATTATCAGTTAGACCAGGCTATATGGTAAATTCATGGAAAGTTCAGTATGGGAACTGGGTAGAGAGGAAGGTAGAGCAATGCCTGTTTTGTAGTGAACTTGAACTCCCTAGTCTCAAAACACAAGTTAATTTGTATGTAGCACCATTGGGATCTTATGATGTGATTTTAGGGATAAATTGGCTTTATGAACATAAGGCCCTTGTGGATTGCGAAGAGAAGTCAATAAGATGTCTTGATGACCAAGGTAATCATGTGGAGATTTGTGGTGTAAAAAGGCCTTTGGAGCTTAGGAAAATCTCAACCATGCAATTAAAGAAGGCAAGCCGAAAGGGATGCACTATTTATGCAATAAAGGTCAAGGACCTTGATGAGACAGAATCCTTAGTTAATGATCATCCCATTCTAAAATAATTTGAGGATTTTTTCCCTAAAGATCTAATTGAGCTACTGCCTAAGCGTGTATTCAATTTTTTAATTGATTTGATACCAGGTGCGAAACCTCAGTCCAAAGCCCCCTACAGGATGAACACAACAGAGTTATATGAGCTAAAAGCCCAATTGGAGGAATTGTTGAAGCAGGGTTTCATTAGACCAAGTGTGTCGCCCTGGGGAGCTCCTGTTATATTTGTGAAGAAGGATGGGACCTTGAGGTTATGCATTGATTACAGGATGCATAACAAGGTTACTATAAAAAATAAATACATGCTTCCCCGTATTGATGATTTGTTTGACCAATTAAAAGATGCCAAGGTATTCTCTAAAATAGATCAGAGATTGGGGTATCATCAATTGAGGTTAAAGGATGAAGATATTCACAAGACTGCATTCAGGACAAGGTACGGGCACTACGAATTTACAGTGCTACCATTCAAACTAACTAATGCCCCTGTAGCCTTCATGAATCTGATGCACAATGTTTTTCGAGACTGCTTACATAACTTTGTTTTAATCTTCCTTGACAATATCTTGATATATTACAAGTCAGAGGAAGAGCATGAGAAGAATTTGAGGATAGTATTGTAGCGGTTGAGGGAACATAAGTTATATGGGACACGTTATTTCAGCAGAAGGGATAGTCGTAGACCCATATAAGATTAAGGCAATCTTAGATGGGCTGGCAACACAAAATGTTTCAGAAATTTGAAGCTTTATGGGACTTGCAGGGTATTACAGGAGATTTGTGCAAGGGTTCTTGACAATAGCAGTTCCCATTACCGCACTATAGAAGAAGGGAAAGAAATTTGAGTGGAGTGACAGGTGTGAAAAATATTTTCAATTGCTAAAAGAGAAGCTCACTTCTGCACCTATTCTAGTTGTTGCTGACCCAAATGGTCATTTTACAGTTATTACTGATGCATCAGGGGAAGGGGTAGGAACCGTTCTCATGTAGGAAGGACAGGTGGTGGCATATGAATTAAGAAAGCTAAAACAACATGAGTTAAATTATGCACCACATGATTTAGAGTTGGCAGCCATAGTTCATGCCCTTCAAATGTGGAGACACTATCTCTTAGGTAAACCCTTTGACTTGAAAACAAGTCATGCTCGATTACAGTACATCTTTACTCAACCCAACCTAAATGCTCGTTAGAGGTGATGGTTGGAATTTCTAAGTGAATATGACTTTGGCATTGAGTACATTAAAGGGAAGGATAATAGGGTAGTGGATGCCTTGAGTAGGAGAAGACATCTCGCAGCCATGATTACCATAAAATATAATTTCAGGGAGCAGGTGGTTCAGACTTTACCTGGGGATGAGCAGTATGAAAGGGTGAAACAAGCCCTAGAGCAGGATCCTTCCAATCACAGATTTGCTAGATATGTATTTGAGTCTGATGGACTCTTGAGGTTCCAGGGTCGTATGTATATTCCTAACTTTGTAGGGTTGAGAGGGTTAGTGCTAGAGGAATTCCATAATGCGCCATACTCAGGACACCCTAGTGTGACTAAAATGGTTGAGGGACTCAAGCCTCTATATTTCTGGCCAAGACTCAAAAGAGATGTTATTGCATTTATAGCCTGATGTTTTGAATGCCAGTGAGTTAAGGCTGAGCATGTCCATCCGACAGGACTTTTATACCCGCACAGGGTGCCAGAATATAAGTGGTAGGTGATAACTATGGACTTTATTCAGAGGTTGCCGATGTCAATGAATCAACATGATACCATCCTAGTTGTGGTGGATAAATTAACTAAGGTATCCCATTTCATTCCTGGGAACCTCAAGGATGGTTCAATGGTTTTGGCGAGGAAATTTGTCCAGGAAATCTTTCAACTACATGGAGTGCCAAAGGTGATCATTTCAGATCGTGACACTCAGATGACTTCCAGATTTTGGACTACTCTAAATTCTTCCCTGGGAACTAAATTAAATTTTAGTTCAACATATCATCCTTAGACCGATGGTTAGTCTAAGAGGGTGAACCAGATTGTGGAGGATCTCCTCCGAATGTACTGTATGGAGCAGCAACACAAATGGGAGGAGTATTTTCCTTTGGTGGAGTTTGCTTACAACAACTCCTACCACGCCTCTTTGGGTATGGCACCATTCGAGGCTCTTTATGGACGAAAATGTCGAACACCCATCAATTGGGATAGGGTAGAGGACAGGATTATGATTGGTCCTAAAATGTTGAGGGAAATGGAAGACTAGATGAAGCTTATTAGATAAAAGATTAAGCAAGCTTCAAATCGACAAAAGAGTCTTGTAGACAAGAATAGAACTTTCAGACAATTCTCTGCTGGAGACAAGGTCTTTTTGAGAGTTCGACTGCATTAGAGTTCAATCTCTTTCGGCAAGAACTCAAAGCTTGCCCCTAGGTTTTTTGGGCCTTTTGATGTCTTGGAGGTGATTAATCCAATTGCATACAGGCTTGCTTTGCCACCAGCTCTATCCCAGATCCATAATGTCTTTCATGTCTCGGTGCTTAAGTCCTATCATCTAGATGTAGCTCATATTCTTGACTAGCGTGTGTTGTAGGTACAAGACCCAAGAGTGATGCAGGTGGAGCCTGTTAGGATACTGGAAGAGTGCAATGTTAAGTTGTGGAACATGGACATTATGTAGTATAGGGTCCAGTGGGACCAATATTCAGTGGATAATGTCACCTAGGAGAATGCTGAGGACATTGATAGAGATTTTTTTCACTTGAGATCTTAGCATGTTTTTCTTTTCTTGCATTTAGAGACTTATGATACACTGATGCTTCAGATTTTGTTGTGTGGTTTTGTAATAAGACATCGAGACGATGTCTCTTCCTAGTGGGGAAGGATGTCACGTCTCAGTCTTGATGCAGGTTGCTTTTGGTTTTGTGTGGACTTGTTACATGTTTTGATGTGCCTGGTAGAATAATAATTAATATGATGGTGTTTTGGTGTGGAGATAAATGAAAGTGTTTATTTAAATTGAGAAAATTTGAATAGTATTGAATGTATTTTATTTAGAAAATGAAGAAAAATAGAGTAGAAACATTTTAATTAATGTAATGTATTGCTTTATTTATATCTTAATGTGATACTAATTCAATTATTGTTGTGTGCCTGAGTGCACATGATTTGCAGGAAGTCGAAGACCAAGCTTGTGATTAAGGAGAGGAGGTTAGCTTCTTGATAGGACAAAGCAGGAAGACCTCTCGATCACACACACACACTTAGATTCATATAGATTGCATTTAGGAATGCCTAATTTTTGTGTGTTTGTTTTGAATTATTTGCAAATTAGATAACAAATAGTAAATTAAATAAATGATGAAATGAAAGCATGATAAAATAAAGGATTAAGTTTTAATTAAAAGTTAATTATAGTTTTTTAATTTAAAAGATTATGCATGCTATTCTTCTTTTAATTTGTGTTAATCTTTGAGTTAGTAAGTTAACCATTAGTTATAAGATATTTATTTTATTATTGAGTAAATATTTTTGAAATGGGATTTACATGCAATTAAATTGAAAATTATTCTTATTTTTAAAATCCATTTCAAGATTAGGGTAGAAATGGAAAGGAAAAGCATTTTTAAAAAGGGAAAAAGAGTTCTTGAGAAGGCAACGGTTCTTGGAAAACAATATTGAAAATAAGCTCTGCAATTTTGCTCTCATGGATGCCAAGAAAAAGCTCCATTTATTAAATTTAGAGGTTTTCGAATAAATCCTTGGGAAATAGCAAGAAAATGAAGAATTAGTGAAGCTACAGGAAAGGGGGAAGAGGAAGAAGTTTTATAGAAAACTAGTTCAAGAGGAGGCAAAGAGAGGAATTTTTTGGAGAGCAACCATAGCTGGAAGTGAATTATCTAGGTTTCTATTCTCTTTTCATGAATCTTGATTGCAGAAAGTTTATACTGTCACTGGAAATTGAATACTATGCACTTGAATTTGTTTGCAAAATTGATGAAATTGGGAAAATCTCTTCATTCCTTCGTATGTGTTGAAAGAAATTGCATAAATTCTTCATTTACAGATTGGGGCTTTCTCTTCTTTATAAATTGTAGTTCATGAGTTTGCTTTTCAATCTTTGTGCTGTGATTCTGTAAATAAATATACATATATATACATACATATACATATATATACACACATACACATATATATACACACATATATTTTTGTGCACGCACACACACATATATATATATGCTATCAACACCTTGTATCTATTCGAAATTCACAACAATTGTATGGATTTTAAATTAGGCATCGATATTCTTTTTGAACTGGAATTTTTCGTTTGGGAAATAAATCTAGCCCTGTCCATAGTGGAAGGGGTGGTGCTGTGAGAGGGCAACGCCCTCCACAGGCCAAGGCCTATGGAGGAGGTGTTGCCTGTGAGCAGGCAGCGCCTTCCCCTATGGGGGGGGAGGCGTCAACCCCTCTAACATTGAAACAGTGAAACAAAAATTCTGATTTTTTTTTTATGCGAATCCTGTTCTTTTTCTAGCTTGTGCATTGGAAGCACAATATATAACTTTTGTATGAATTATATATATAAATTATATATGTATATGTATATATGTATATATATATACACACAACCATGTATATATATATATATATATATATATATATATATATATATATATATATATATATATATATATATATATATATATATATATATATATACATACATATACATAGATAAAAAATAGCTTTAATTTTTACAAACTCTGTTTTCTTCCACATAAATATTGCTCATTGTCAATGGAATTGCACAAAAAAGATATAAGAATAAATACATAATTATATATAAGTATATTTTTATATATATATATACATGCACAGGTATATATATATACATATACTTTGCACGAAAATCACTGTATTTCTACATAAAGCATTACCTTTTGGCATTGGTATTACATAGAAAAACTCAACATTGTATTCATGCTCCTTATGTGTTATCCGTTATAAGTCTATTATGTCTGAATATATACATGTAAACATTATAATCATATATATATATACATACCAACACAACAAATGTATGTACAAATCTATACGAAGATCTCTTATATTTTAAGTTAAAACTCAGACAATGTGGAATAATTTCATATAAATAACTCTGTGTTTTGTAGCAAACTTGTGTTTATGCGCAAATCTAAAAATATGCAATGTTTTTCTTTTCTTAAACTGTTATTTTTCTGAATATTGATGCATTGTATGAGTCCCCATAATTCTTTTATGAACTTAGTGAAATACTTAAAAAGCTATGTTAAAAGCTGAAGATGAAACTTTATAGCAAATGTAGACTATTGAAAACACATTCAAAATTAGTGAATTTTCTAAAAAGAGTGAATTTCTTTTTGTTGAAACTATCAAAATTAATTACTGTGATCAAAACTAATTTAGAAATAGAATTGGGACTGAATTTATTTTGTATTGTAGACTCACTAGAAATAGTACAAGAAAACCTTGTTTACTAGATGCATGCATGGAAGCTATTTTGACAATCTTTGGGCGAACATTGGAAAATGATGAAATTTATTTGAAATTAGAAATGTGTAGTAATTGAATGTGAACTTAGATGGAAAATGTATTATTTATCGTATTTTGAGGAACTTCCGGGACAGGATGCCAAAGGTGGACCCACAGAGACGGTAGTTTTACCTTTTCTAAAACTATCATTTGTTTTATTTATGCTTGGCCAAGCACATGCACCATTGAAATCGATGGAATTAAAAGCCTAGAACTAAATGAATATAGGTCTCTGCCACCTCCTGTTTGCAAGAATTATGTGATTCTCATGTTAGGAATGCATATAGGCATTAGACTTGCATTGAGAGGTCCCTCCTGCGTTGTTGTTTCAGGTTGCTAGGCTCCTCATGCAGGGTCGGGGATTCTTCGATTTAGGAAGGAACTCGGGGAAGTCATGTACTTCTTGGTTGGGAAGAAAAGGCACCTTAATCACACTCTTGGCCCTAACTTGCAAGAAGACCAGTGGTGTCATGACGGTTGAGGTTCAGAGATTTATATGCTATAAATGTATTCATGTATTATTTTTGAATGGCTCGTAAAGCCCACTTGTAAATGTAATTCTATTTGAAAGTTTTGATGTAACATTTTCATGTATTATTTTTGAATGGCTCGTAAAGCCCACTTGTAAATATAATTCTATTTGAAAGTTTTGATGTAACATTGAAATAGATGTATTGGAATGAAATTTTGATGTAACATTGAAATAGATGTATTGACTAAAAGATATTGATGTAATTGAAACTTGAATGAATTTATGGAAGCTCATTGATAAGCAAATGGAATTTACATATGTATCATTGCAAAGATCTTTGTTGTTAATGAAATTTACTTCTTTTGCATACATGGAATGAAATTTATTACTGAATATTCCTTTTGCACAATTATGGAAAGATCTTGATCTATGCATCCTTTGTTTAAATATACTTGGAATGTAATAAGATTGGAAAATTATATGGTTTAAAGAACATCATCTATCTAGCGTTACATCTTCATAGTGGAAGGTGATATTGAGGAGGAAGTGTTGCGCAATATATTAAGGGATAATTTTTTGAATCAGGTTCATGTACACAATGCAACACTTCTGGAGCATTTTGTGTACACCATAATTCACACTTCTAGTCATGGTGATTGGGGAATGTGGGAAACAAAGCGTTTAGTGAGACCAAAAGTTCATTCACCAGGTGAACGTAGCCATTGTTAGCATCAGTAGCTATTCGTAGAGTGGTTTGATAGGTGACACCATCTACATTGCTTCAATTCCTCAGAATGAAGCCCTGGAGGAAGCCGTGACTCTTCTATGTGTGGGACTTGTGAGAAAAAACATGGAACTATTCACTCAGTTTCTGCAAACATATGAGAACCTGCTCTGACCTGATCAGATAGAGCGTCTTCAAGTAGTCATAGAAGCACTTCGTGTGCTAATGTTCATTCTTTTCACCTGAAAATAAATTTCTATTTTGATATTATGTAGCTCCTTTGTTTCTATGTAATTGACATAAATTTTGTATTTCCAGCAGTACCCATATTATATATATATATAAAAAAAATAAAATATAGTGTTTTGGTACTCCTGGTGTTGTTTCTGTATTGTGATCCATTTTGTCTTGCTTCAAGTTTCAATTCTGTTTTGTGTAAATGGATTTTTCTTCATTTAATTCTGCATAATGAATTTCATTTTTTCTTTTGAATGATACTCTATATGATAACCACTTAATTGCCCTTGAAAACACATTCTGGTGGTAAAATGAGAACTTTGCAAAACTATACAAATCATCGCCATTTTAAGGAGTGTTTAGGTTCATGCTTAGCTTTTGAAAGACTTTGAAAAGGTTATCACTAATCTTTTTGGTAAGCTCATGAACCCTAGGTATGGGCTGCCCAAACTTGGAAATAGAAAATTTGGAGCATGCGACAAGTTGTAACAAAACACAAAATACTACTCGAATTCAAAGATGACAAAATAAAGAGCTATGGCGGTTAAGTGAGGTGCTAGACTAAGTAACCAAAACAATGCCCGGGTTATCAACACTTAGCAAAACCCTGCCCAACAAAGACTTAGCCAAAATTTACCATGGGGTGTAGTTCAAAAAAAGGGGGGGTCTAAAATTTTGACAACAAGGGCTCCGACTGGGGAGAAGGAATGTAAAGGACGTAGACAGGAACCCAGAAGTAATTGTCTAGTCCTATTCCATTGGGTAACAAAGTCAAGTGAAAAGAAAGAACAACCAACAAAATAAAGAAAACACACCCAAAAATGACACACCAAAAGGCTATGTACAAGGTAGGTCAACACCTACCGAAAGGGAAAGAAAAATGAAAATTCATACAAATTTATTAACGGGCAAGGAGAAAAATGACCTAAACCTGAAAAATCCCGCTAATGTATGCAACTTCTGAATCAAGGAAGGGACTTGAATGACCCAAGTATAATTGGTATAACTAATCAGATGATCACTTGGGTTCCCTCCAAATAACCACTTCTCATCATAAATTTCCTCCTGATGTAGAGTATAAATATGAATCTTAGAGATTCTCATTATTGTTTCCTGTGGTTTGGCTAGAAATATTTCTTGTCTTTGAGGCAAGTTTAAACTTTCTACACCCCTTGCATGAATGCAACTCTCTATTTTAAGAACCATCCCTTGTTTAATAGAGCTACTTGGTGATTTTACAGCTTCCTAATATTTTATCCTCACAACATCCTCCTTTTCTTGATAATCAATGGAACAATGAGTAGCCTCAATCATTAGTGATTCTGCTAAACTAGAGTCAACCCCTTCAAATAAAACATTTTCATGAACTTCAAATTCTTCTGAAAGAAAGAGAGGGTTTGAATTAACTAACCACTTCATACCAATTTCATCTAGAGAATCTTTAATAATCTTCTCAGTGACACAAATGTTTTTATCCTAATGGCATTCAAACATGAAGGTTTCATATTTTGGGAAAAAAAGGTCACTAAGCCCCTGGCCTTCACCATTCGAAATTAAAGGAAGTGCATTGTTTATAGAAACTGTTGAGGAACTGGATTTAAAGATTGGATTACACTTTCCTTGAGGAGTATAATATTCATCATCGAATGAACTAAGCTCATCTTCTAACTCTAATGTAGTAGTTGGACTATAAGCTTGGGAATTCCAGTACTGATTTTTTTCTTTCACAAACTTGGTCAGGAAAAGGTCGAACATCATTAAATATAGTCAAGTTAATTTGTTTAGAGGTAGGATGGGAAAGATTAGTAATTGTATGAAAACCAAAGGAGGCTGGGGTAGGTGATGGGTGGTGGTTGATAGGTGAAGGGACTTGGTTAGGTTTCCACTTACCAACTGTTATCAGGTCATTCTCAATATGCACTACCTCAATTTGAGCTTGTTCAATTCCATTGACTTTTTCGCTTTTAAGCATAAGCCGAATATCAAGATTGAGAGCATAAATAAAAACCCATGAAATTGAATCACCTTGCTCAGTTTTTCTAGTGAAGGGTTTCGCTAGAGAGACTGGTTAAACCAATAAATGAAATCCTTCATAGATTCATGACCTTCCTTTACAATCTTGAAGAAATTTCTAAGCAGTGCAACCACATCAAGAGGGACCTAAAAATGCCTAAGGAATTGTTTGTGCGAGACATCCCACCCAGTTATGCAACCTATGTCTAGCCCTCTAAAC
>VDFB02353493.1:260444415-260468047 GCA_007258455.2 Sequoia sempervirens
TCCTATCAAAACTAAACATTTATATGCATTTTCATGGTCATCGGAGGAGCTCTCATATGTTTTTTAATTGTTTTGTGACTGCCCTGTGCTAGATTTGGCACTCCGAAAAATTTGCAAATTTTGAAATTATAAGAACGACCCAGTTGGTATTTTGGCCTCAAATGTCTCCAGTTTCAATTTTGTTGGATTCTGAGCTCATTTGGTTCAGTAATTTAAAATTTCATTTTTCTTGCTACATGCCCTGACAACCCAATTTACAAAGGAAGTACCTTGATTTGGCGAGCTGTTCAAAATCCATAAAAAACCCACTTCCAAAATAATTGATCACAGTCACTTAAAAATTTTCATGCCTCCAAGATGCTCCTTGTGCCCGTGGTGAAATTAATTTATTTGCTCTCTAACCGAAATTGAAAAATTCTTTCTTAAGTTCTAAAGTTCAAATGACATATATTTTAAAACATTGGGCATGTTTTAAAATGAATATGGATGTTTTCAAAACCCTAAATATTTCAATATTTTATAAAGTTTAAACTTTGTAAAATATTTGGAAAATAAATAAGCAATGAAGAGATTTATCTTATTGGTGAGAGCTTGTCATGCCGATAGCTTGAAGGAGGAAATAAATATTCAAAAGAATTCTATCCGTACAATATGGGTAAAATCCAAAAGGAATGAAATCACGAGAGTAATAAAATGAGAAATCATAGAATAAAGGTGAAGATGGAGAGATAAAATATTTTCTTCATAAAGTAAAATGTTCTCAATGAACTTGGAAATATTTTTCACCAAGGGCAAGGTAATTATTTTACCTAGACTATTTTTATGATAGGAGGAAAAAATGCTTTTACCAAAAGGAGATAATTATTTTTACCCAAAGGACATATTGAAGATACATGCCGGTGAAAAGTGGATGTGAAGTTTTCCAGCAAAGGGATTAAAGATTAATGAAGATTTTAAAAGTTTTGCAAAGTGACTATTTTTTACGAGGAACAAAGATAATAAAGATTAAACTATTTAATTTGTTGGAGGAAAATAATTAAATGTTTTGTTAAACAAGAAGAATAATGAAGCATTGCAGTGGAAGAGATATGAAATGTTGTAACCCTAAAAAGGAAATGTATATATGCAAAGTAAAATTGTATCAAAATTAATAGATTTAAGGAGAAATAAGTAGGTTAGGTAGTTGGATAGGGTGAACTATTGCCGAAATAAATATCATGCTGCACATTGTAAAATATTTTAAAGTTATATAATGGAGAAGAACATATTTATCTGGTGATCCAATTATGGTGTCAATTGTTTGTCGAATTTATTGAAAACATTATCTCGTTGTCTCCAAGGTTGTCATTTCTTGATTATTTAAATTGAAATATCAAGGATATTCTTCAATTTATCAAAGCACACTTGCTGCTCTTGTGTGGTTCAATTAATTGGTTCCCGCAAGACAGGATTAAATCCTTCTAATTAATCACAGTAATTTGGAAAAAGGACATTTGGATTATTAAGAAGAATCTGATAATTACACTCTTGCCTATTTATACAAGTTATAAACATAAAAGTGCCAAACAATTTGAATTGTATCCAGAAATAGGACACAAATATTATTTACCTCTTGACTCCATTAGCCCAACAAAAGTAGGCACTGGTCACACCATCCACATTTTAGAATTCTATAAAATCTTTGTTCAAAAAAACATTCACATCTCAAGTTCAATATTAGGAGTAGGAGTAGTCTATAAGCTTTTATCTATTACATTTGTGCCATCGTAATAGATCCATCAAATCAATCAAGTCACATCATTTAAGTCTGCTTTATTCACATAGGTTCACTCGCCTAGGTCTAGCAGCACCTGAAGAGTAGAAGGTCTAAACCATTTGACCTTGTCTGTTACCCTAAAGTGTATCAAGAGATTGACAACCTCTTGAGGTATTTTACCTACGTTTTTGAGAGCTAACACCCTCTTTGGCCATGATCAAGAGGGAAATCTTCTCAAGGTTCTCCTCATCCAAGTAAGAAAAATTAACAGATAAGGGGTCAAACAATTTTGTGCCTTTTTCTAGAACTTTCTCCTTACCTTTATCATTAGTAGAAGGTTGAGAAGACACTACTTCCACATTCCTTTCCAAGTGACCAACCAACACAACACCTTCAGGATGAGGAAAGGACTAGGCTTCAAACTCTATCACATAGTCACTTGAAACAAAACCCTAGGGTGTAGTAGTTTTCTCCTTGGATGACATGTGCACATGCTTCTTGGAAGTCTGGGTAATCTCCTCATTCCTTGTCTCAAACCCCCTAATATCCATGTTATGGGAATGAATCCCCTACTCTTTGGACTGCACCGAAGACAACTTAGGTAGTTGAGAGCCTTCCTCCTCACCCTTGGACTTCTTGTGTGGTCTTAGTACTTCCTCCTCTCCCATATCATAACCAACATCATCTTTATCATGGGGGCTAGCCACCTTCTTTTTGGAATTTTTCTTGGGCATAGATTTCTTCTTGCTCCTAGATTTCCTTTTCTATGGCTTTGGGGTTGAAGAGGGAGATGAGGAAACCTCAATGGCTTCTTCATCCGCCTTCCACTCCTCTTCCTCCCCATCATCAATAGAAGACTTTGTGGAAGGATGTTCAACAACCCTAGGTAGAAGGTCTTTACCTTTAATAGATTTAGCTAGGGAGTGAACCTTGAAATACTCCATTATAAGAAGAATCAACCCCTCATGAGGAGGAGTGTGGAGATTATTCAAATGGGCATAGACAAAAGTCTCCGAAGAACAAAGATTGAAAAAAGGAAAGGAGACAAATAACTTGTGATGGAAATGGTTTAGAAGAGTGAAATGACACTCCAGGGTTATGTACCTCATTATAACCTCTGCCACCTCAACCCAAATGGCCTCTATTGAATAACGATCATAGCCCCAAGATGCAAGCTTTACAATATTTTTCTTTTCATTGTCCTTGAAGAATTGCTCCATAACATCCTCATTTCCATTCCGCTCCTTGAAGAAATTTCTCCCATCAATGCTCATACAAGTTATCTATGCAATAAAATCTTATGTGATTGGGAAAGAAACACCATTAGTAATCAATGATCAATTTTTCCATCCATGGAAAAGGTGCTAGTGGATTCATGGTCGAAACCATGAAGCCTTTCCATATAAGGAGTCATCCCTCCTTCCTCTAAGATCCTCTAGACCTTTTGCTTGTTTCTCTACCTATCATAGGAGATGGGCTCCACTCGGTTGCAGTCACCACCCATTCTTTGCCATAAATTACCAGACTTTGGCCAAGAATTCAACTTACCATTCACAGGAAAGAAAATTTTAGAAAGGGCTTTAGAAATAGGCACCAAAATGACCAAAAAGCATGGGAAAAGTAAGGCAATGATTACACCCCAACCATGCCAAATCTCAAGGCCTATGTTGAATATCATATCAAATTAATGACAAGGCACTCTTGGGTACAAATTTGTACCCATCCCACATCTTGGAAGTCATAAGATTAACCCCTTCATTAGCAAAGAAATATGCTAATGAGTTGCCCTCTCTATAAATGTGGGTCACACGGACTTGATCAAACCTTTTCATGATTGCACAGGAGTCTATAATCAAATCCTCAATAATCTAGCTAGGATTTGAAATGTCAAGCAAGCAATTGACAATGTTAAGGGAGTCCCCTTCCACCCATACTCTTCTAAAACCTTTATCAAACGTAGTTTTTATGCTAAGATAGTCCGCTTTAGCTTCGACGCAATGATTGGATTGGGTTCTCAATGAGAATGCCATTGATAAAATGACATTGTTGCTAAGGATGGTATTCTAGTTTTTATTTTGAAGACCTCAACAACTCAAAATAGGGAAGTATTATTGTTTGGTATTTGAATTGTTAGCTGCTAGAAAATATTTTCTCTTCTGAGTGAAGATTGAAAACTACATTCTAGTCAACCTAGAAATCAATAAGTAAATCAATAGACTTTGTGATGGAGAGAAGGCAACCTAGGTACTAGCAAGGAGAAAATGTAGCTTCATCTAGTACACAAATATATGCATCGTGGGAAGCTTGAAGCAATGGAAAATTATTCAAACCTACCTATTGTTAGCGAATGGATTGGCCCCCTTTGATACAGATGGCGATAATGTAACTCCTCTACTTGATAAGCACTAGCCCTTATTTGCTAACAACTCTAGAAAGGCCACAATTGCATTTGTGGATTTCCTTTGAATTGAGAGGTACAACTCCCTCATGTGAATTAAATGAAAGATAAGTAGCTTTTAACCAGAAAGTGATAAGGAAACTAACATTAATACATAAAAATACAATTAATGCAAAAGAAAATCCTAAAGATCATTAATGGGATAGCTCACAGACTACATTCAGCTAATGACGAAAGATGATCTAAGCATGCATGAAAGATTTCATAATTGTAATAAGGAAATAAGTGCAATGGAATAAACCCTACACAAAAAATATGTTCTATGTTGTATGTGAGTCATAGATTAGTATAATCAACATTATATCTCACCATAACACAAATTATCAGCTATTGCAATCAGAAAATGAACTAACTAAAAATAAACCTATTGTTCCTTTCTTCACTACAACACCATGTAGTTTTAGAGATCGAACCTCTACCAAAGAGTCTCCTGTCTAGATATAGGGATCAAATTCCCTTCTTGATGGTTACTGATTGGTTGCAACAATGTTTTCTTGTCATGTAACTGTCTATCTTGAAAATCAGTGACTAAGAAATAATAAATAACCATCATGATTACATTAATAGTGAAAAGATTGCGAACAATTCCTGAGCACCTCTTGATCTAACTCTTGTCTTGTGGCCATTAATCATAAAATGGTTTGTATACCTCACTAATTGAAGATTGAAGAACTAGTGCATGTGCATGTTGTCCTACCATGAAATCAATTATGAATGTAATATAAATTCCCATTGTATCAGCACTAATTCAAACCACATCACCATCCTATCATCTTTAATTGGTCTCAATTAACATGTCTTGCCAACCCTCTATAAATTCCATAGGAACAAACTCAATTTTCCATCCTATTGCATAAAACATGGCTAGCACTCAAAGTGATGGTGTGTCCATGAATGATTTCTTCACCATTGAAGAGATTGAGTGTAGCCCCCTTTTTAGGAGACTGATTGATCAGTTAAAGGAAGTCTTCACAGTGGAAAGTGAGATTGAGGAGGAAGTGTTGCGCAATATATTTAGGGATAATTTTTTGAATCAGGTTCACGTACACAATGCAACACTTCTGGAGCATTTCGTGTACACCATAATTCACACTTCTAGTCATGGTGATTGGGGAATGTGGGCAATAGAGCGTTTAGTGAGACCAGAGTTCCTTCACTGGGTGAACATAGCCATCGTTAGCCTCAGTAGCTATCCGTAGAGTGGTTTGATAGGTGACACCATCTACATTGCTTCAATTCCTCAGAATGAAGCCTTGGAGGAAGTAGTGACTCTTCTATGTGTGGGACTTGTGAGAAAAAACATGGAAATGTTCACTTAGTTTCTGCAAACATATGAGAACCTGCTCTGACCTAATTAGATAGAGCGTCTTGAAGTAGTCATAGAAGCACTTCGTGTGCTAATGTTCACCCTTTTCACCTGAGAAGAAATTTCTATTTTGATATTATGTAGCTCCCTCATTTCTATGTAATTGACATAAAATTTGTATTTCCAGCAGTACCCATATTATATATATAATAAAATATAGTGTTTTGGTACTCCTGGTGTTGTTTCTGTATTGTGATCCATTTTGCCTTGCTTCAAGTTTCAATTCCGTTTCGTGTAAATTGATTTTTCTTCATTTAATTTTTCATAATGGCTTTCATTTTTACTTTTGAATGATACTCTATATGATAACCACTTAGTTTCCCTTGAAAACACATTCTGGCAGTAAAATGGGAACTTCGCAAAACTATACAAATCACCACCATATTTATAAGGAGTGTTTAGGTTCGTGCTTGGATTTTGAAAGACTTTGAAAAGGTTATCACTGATCTTTTTGGTAAGATCATGAAACATAGGTATGGGCTGCCCAAAATTGGAAAGAGAAACTTTGGAGCATGCGACGAGTTGTAACAAAACACAAAATACTACTCGAGTTCAAAGATGACAAAATAAAGAGCTATGGCGGTTAAGTGAGGAGTTAGACTAAGTAACCAAAACAACGCCCAGGTTATAAACACTTAGCAAAACCCTACCCAACAAAGACTTACCCAAAATTTACCATGGGGTTTAGTTCAAAAAAAGGGGGGTCCAAAATTTTGACAAAAAGGGCTTCGACTGGGGACAAGGAATGTAAAGGACATGGACAGGAACCTAGAAGTAATTGTCTAGTCCTATTCCATTGGGCAATAGAGTCAAGTGAAAAGAAAGAACAACCAACAAAATAAAGCAAACACACCCAAAAATGACACACAAAAAGGCTATGTACAAGGTAGGTCAACACCTACCGAAAGGGAAAGCGAAAGGAAAATTCATACAAATCTGTTAATGGGCAAGGAGAAAAATGACCTAAACCTGAAAAATCCTGTTGATGTATGCAGCTTCTGAATCAAGGAAGGGACTTGAATGACCCAAGTATAATTGGTATAACTAATCAGACGATCACTTGGGTTCCCTCCGAATAACCACTTCTCATCATAAATTTCCTCCTAATTTAGAGGAGTATAAATATGAATCTTAGAGATTCTCGTTATTGTTTCCTGTGGTTTGGATAGAAATATTTCTTTCCTTTGAGGCAAGTTTAAACTTTCTACACCCCTTGCATCAATGCAACTCTCTATTTTAAGAACCATCCCTTGTTTAGTAGAGCTACTTGGTGATTTTACAGCTTCCTAATCTTTTATCCTCACAATATCCTCCTTTTCTTGATAATCAATGGAACAATGAGTAGCCTCAATCATTAGTGATTCTGCTAAACCAGAGTCAACCCCTTCAAATAAAACATTGTCATGAACTTCAAATTCTTCAAAAAGAAAGAGAGGGTTTGAATTGACTAACCACTTCATACCAATTTCATCCAGAGGATCTTTAATAATCTTCTCAGTGACACAAATGTTTTTATCCTAATGACATTCAAACATGAAGGTTTCATATTTTGGGACAAAAAGGTCACTAAGCCCCTGGCCTTCACCGTTCAAAATTAAAGGAAGTGCATTGTTTACAAAAACTGTCGAGGAACTGGATTTAAAGATTGGATTACACTTTCCTTGAGGAGTATAATCTTCATCATTGAATGAACTAAGCTCATCTTCTAACTCTAATCTAGTAGTCAGACTATAGGCTTGGGCATTCCAGTACTAATTTTTTTCTTTCACAAACTTGGTCAGGAAAAGGTCAAACATTATTAAATATACTAAAGTTAATTTGTTTAGCAGTAGGATGGGAAGTATTAGTAATTGTATGTAAACCAAAGGAGGCTAGGGTGGGTGATGGGTGGAGGGACTTGGTTAGGTTTCCACTTACCAACTATTATCAGGTCATTCTCAATATGCACTACCTCAGTTTGAGCTTGTTCAATTCCATTGACTTTTTCGCTTTTAAGCATAAGCTGGATATCAGGATTGAGAGCATAAATAAAAACATGAAATTGAATCACCTTGGTTGTTCTAGTGAAGGGTTTTGCTAGAGAGATTGGTTAAACCAATAAATGAAATCCTTCATAGATTCATGACCTTCCTTTACAATCTTGAAGAAATTTCTAAGTAGTGCAACCACATCAACAAGGACCTGAAAATGCCTAAGGAATCGTTTGTGCGGGACATCCCACCCGGTTATGCAACTTGTATATCCCTCTAAACCATTCAACATCTCTCTCAACCAAAATTTCTATGAAATTTTGGACAAAAACATCTTCATTTTGGATGCCCGTGATTCCACTCACTATGGTCATAGCTAGGATGTGTTCTTCAGGATCCTGAATGCCAATATTACTAGAGAAACTTGGAGACCTCACATGGTAGATCATTACTTTGAGATAGGGTGAGAGGCCCAATATGATTACCCCAGGGATTAAAGGTCATGATGCTTAGAGTCTCCAACTCCTAAAGGAGTAATGAGGGGAAACTACAAGCCACCACCGAGGTGGCGACTGAGCTAGAGGATGATTTTGTGGCTGATCAGGACGCCGATTTAGATATTGATTAGGAGGTTGATTATGACATGGATCAGGACAATGGGGTGGGTTTTCATAGTATTCAAAAATAAACCTTGGGGGTCATTCCTCTATTGGCGGCAGCGGATGTAGGGCCTGTTCCTCTTCTTCCTCCAAGACAAAATTAACTCATATATAATTAGCAACGTTTCTTCTATACCTCCAAGAGAGTGTATTTAATTGAGATATAATATCTTCTTGTTTCACTTACATCCAATCAAGGTCAGGTTGAAGTATGAGGAAAATGTTATTGTGGGGAAGTACCATCTTGCTGCATTACACAAGATAAATTATCAAAAATTTAAACTTTTCCCCAACAGAATTTCCAAAAATCTATTAGCAAATGGATTGGCCCCCTTTGATAAAGATGACAATAATGTAACTCCTCTACCTGATAAGCACTAGCGCTTATTCGCTAACAACTCTGGGAAGGACACAATTGCATTTGTGGCTTTCCTCTGAATTGCGAGGTACAACTCCCTTGTGTGAATTAAATGAAAGATAAGTAGATTTCAACTAGAGAGGGATAAGGCAACAAACATTAATACATAAAAATGCAATTTATGCAAAATAAAATCCTAAAGATCATCAGTGGGATAGCTCACAGACTGCATTCAACTAATGATGGAAGAAAATCTAAGCATGTAAGAAATATTTCATATTGCAATAAGGAAATAAGTGTAATAGAATAAACCCTACATAGAAAATATATTTTATATTGTACGTGACTCATAGATCAAAAAAACATAGATTATCAACTATTGCAATCAGAAAATGAACTAATTGAAAATAAACCTAGTGTTCCTTTCTTCACTACAACACTATGTAATTTTAGAGATTGGACCTTTGTCAAAGAGTTTCCCCGTCTAGATATAGCGACTGAATTCCCTTCTTGATGGTTATCGACTAGTTGCAACAATGTTTTCTTGCCACGTAACAATCTATATTGAAAATTGGTGGTTGGGAAATAATAAATAACCATCATGATTAAATTGCTAGTGAAAAGACTACAAACAATTCCCTAGCACCTCTTGATCTAACTCCTACCTCATGGCCATTGATCACAAAAAAATTTGTATACCTCACCAATTGAGGATTGAACTGTTGCATGTGCATGTTGTTCTGTCGTGAAATCAATTGGGAATGTAACATAAATTCCCATTGTATCACCATTAATTTATATCACATCACCATCCTATCATCTTTAATTGTTCTCAATTGACATGTCTCACCAACCCTCTATAAATTCCGCAGGAACGACCTCATTTCATCATCCTGTTCCATCAAACATTACTAGCGCTCAAAGCGATGGTGTGTCCATGAATGATTTCATCACCATTGAAGATATTGAGTGTAGTCCCCTTTTTAGGAGGCTGATTGATTAGCTAAAGGAAGTATTCATGGTGGAAAGTGAGATTGAAGAGGAAGTGTTGCACAATATATTAGGAGATACTTTTTTGAATTAGGTTCATGTGCACAATGAAACACTTCAGGAGCATTTTGTGTACACCATAATTCACACTTTCGATCACCACAGTTAGGGAATGTGGGAAGCAAAGCATTTAGTGAGACCAGAGTTCCTTCACTGGGTGAACATAGCCATTGCCAGCCTCAGTAGCTATTCACGAAGTGGTTTGATAGGCGACACCATTTGCATTGCTTCAATTCCTCAGAATGAAGCCTTGGAGGAAGTGGTGACTCTTCTATGTGTGGGACTTGTGAGAAACATGGAACTATTCACTTAGTTTTTGCAAACACATGAGAACCTGCTCTCACCTGATCAGATAGAGCATCTTCAAGTAGTCATAGAAGCACTTCGTGTGCTAATGTTCACCCTTTTCACCTCAGAAGAAATTTCTATTTTGATATTATGTAGCTCCTCTATTTCTGTGTAATTGACATAAATTTTGTATTTCTAGCAGTACCCATATTATATATATATATATAATAAAATATAGTGTTTTGGTACTCCTGGTGTTGTTTTTGTATTGTGATCCATTATGTCTTGCTTCAAGTTTCAATTCTATTTCGTGTAAATGGATTTTTCTTCATTTAATTATGCATAATGGCTTTCATTTTTTCTTTTGAATGATACTCTATATGATAACCACTTAATTCCCCTTGAAAACACATTCTGGCGGTAAATGGGAACTTCACAAAACTATACAAATCACTGCCATATTTATAAGGAGTGTTTAGGTTCACACTTAGCTTTTGAAAGAATTTGAAAAGGTTATCAATGGTCTTTTTTGGTAAGTTCATGAACCATGGGTATGGGCCACCCAAACTTGGAAAGAGAAACTTTGGAGCATGTGATGAGTTGTAACAAAACACAAAATACTGTTTGAGTTCAAAGATGACAAAATAAAGTGTTGTGGCAGTTAAGTGAGGAGTTAGACTAAGTAACCAAAACACCACCTGGGTTATAAACACTTAGCAAAACCCTACCCAACAAAGACTTAGCCAAAATTTACCATGGGGTGTAGTTCAAAAAAAGGGGGGTCCAAAATTTTGACACCTATCAAATCTCAGAAGTTAGTTATGCAGGTAGAAATAATTCATGTATCAATTTTATAAATTAACACCTATATACTTATGAATATTCAAGTAGCAACACAATCATAAAATATAGAAAAAATTGTGGGTCTAATTATAAATAAAGAAGTGATATGGTTGTTGCTACAAGGGAAAATGGTACATATTGTACTATATATCCTATTTACTAGTCTTCTCCTTCTCCCAACACATCATATGATTGTAATGATGAACTAGATGAATTGTTAGATCCACTTAGAGTGGAGACATAAAGATAAATGACAATTGTTAAGTAGCAAGAGGCTCAATTAGAAAGAAACTGTATGCTTCTTGATAGGATGAATGTGGATAAATACTATGATGCACAAAATTTTGGCATGAGTTATCTAGATGAAGAAATATATGATACTAGTCAATATCCTCTTCCTCTTGAGAGGTCATACAATTAAGAAGTTGAACATAAGGCATTGTATCACCTTAAATGAGAGAAATAACAACTTCTTATAGACATTAGGTTGAGAAAATCTCTACTTTCCATCCTTAATAATCCAAATTAACCTTTAATGAGTAGAGAGGAAGATATTTCTTAGGAGGAAGATTTTTATCAGTACTATGAAGAAGAGGATGATCAATATGTTACATCAAGATATGACTCTATCAATGGAGAAGCTGAATATAGTAACTGTGATGCAATTGATTTGGGTTTTCAAGATATGCATAATGATAACAAAGAACAATATGAGTTGTTGGATCACAACATAGAGAACCCTAAGGAATTTACCCAACCATACATGTAGTCCAAGATATCATGTGAAGATATGAAAGCCCTATCAAATATAGTGATGGCGCAAGTAAGAAATGAGTATAAATTGAGAGTTGAACATGTGTTTGCACTAAATAATGATACTATTGTTAGATCAAAGGTAATTTCAATGGGAATAAATATGAAATCACAATGGGAAAAAGATGAGATCAGTGACAATAATGTTGTGAAGAAGGTGATAGAGAGAAAGAAGGATCTAGTGCAGTAGTGGATAATGAAGAAAAAAGAGGTGCTAGTAGCTCATGAACCTAAAGTTCCAAAAGGATCAAATTTCAATGATGAGGCAAAATTAGTTCCACCCCAGCAACTAGATATATAATGTATGGAGAAAGAGGAAGATGTTTGTACAATTGAGCAGTCAAGTGAGCTACTTCAAGAAAATGAATGTGGGGTGTGTACATGTTTATGATATCAAGGGTAAATAAGAAAATAGTTTCTTATTTGATGAATTTCCCTCCTTTTTCCTTATCATTGACAATGAAGCTACTAATGTTTGTTTGCATGAGAGTGACAGAAACATGTTTGCACTTGGTGATGAGACTCTTGGACTAAATTCTAGTGCACTCAATAATTTTTAGTTTGATGGCCTTTCCCTTGAAGAGTGTGATGATTGTGATCATGTAGATAGATATGAGAACCTATTTATTTGGTGTAGGACTTGTTGTCCTTATTGGGAATCAAGGTGTCTCAGCCTTGGTAATTCCTAAGTTGTTTATTTATAATTACTTTAGTTTTTCCCATGGATTAATATCCTTAATGTTATTAAATAATTGTGCTCCATCAAAAGGGGCATGAGATTATGAGTTGGCACTTTTGCCACATGTTGGTGCCTTGAAAAATAAGTTATTAGTTGTCAAAAGATGCCCACTTATTGGTATAACATGGAAAGCCTATTTTTAAGGATGTTATGATGGATTTTATGAAAATTGTAAGGGCTAAAAGTGGGGGATATCATTTTGGACATGAGAATCATCTATGACATGCGTAAGAGAATCTTTGCATAAGCTATTGATGGTTTATGATGCATGTAAGAGAATCTCCTATTTTCTAGGGATTCTTATGACAACTTGTAAGAGGGTGTAATGTCATGTAAGAGACCATGTTTAGCATGTAAGGGGTTGAAAATATTTTTACCTTGGTATTTCCGAACCTTGTTTTGACCCATGGTAATGTTTTATGGTGGTATTTTTAGCCTCCATGAGTCTATATATTGAGGGGTTGAGTTGGAGGCATGATGAGATGTTTTACAAGTACACAAATGCTGTTGGATTGAAGAGGACTTAGAGTGGATGTATTGTAAACATATTTTCTGTTAATACAAGCTATTCATCTCTTCTTTGGTGGAGTTTTTTCCTGAAAGGGTTTCTCCACATTAATCACTGTGTTATGTGTTCAAATTTCTGTTGTTGCATTTCAGTGTTATAGCTGATTTAAAAAGGTTAACACTGTTAGATCTGATTTATAGTTGTTTTAAGCTTCTATTATTGCTGTTCACCTTTCATTTTCTAGTAGTCCTTATCATGAAAAGTGTGCTTCAATAAGTTCACCAGATATTGCAATTGCTACTATTGAAGAGTAGATGCACCATACATCTGATTATAGCAACATATATGACATGGTAGATTGCTCAAATGAGTTTGAAACAAAGAGATAATTTGAAGAATGCAATTCTTCACATGAAGCATCTCATGACGATTATTTTCATACTAATAAATATTACATTAGCATGTGTAATAGTGATGTATGTTGGCCACCTATTATCCAAGGGATTAATGAAGATGATGTTGATTATGAGGCTTTTCTTTTTGAAGTTCAAAATTCCATTGTTGTGGATGGTGGTGTTCTTGAATTAGAATATTTTCTATGGGTCCATCATACATATGATGATAGTGTTGAGCAACAACACATTTTCCAAAAGGAAGACCAACATGTTGATCAACTAACTGCTCAAGTTTTTTGTATGCTTGAGATTCAATTTTTTCAATTCAAGTTATTGGAGGACAAATTTCTTTTTGCAGATCAATAGGATGGAGAGGCATATTTTTCATTATTTAAATTGGAGGTTTTTTTTTCTTCAATTCACTCAAGGAGGTCAATAGGTATAAAAATACCATATTTTCTTTTGAGGCTAACCTTATTATTCATATTGTTCCCCTTTTTACTTTGGAATTTAATGGTATATCATGGCATAGTTTAGGGACTTGTTTTGGGGGTTTCCTTGCAATGAAAAGGTTAATCATGGAGCTTGACATGGGTATTCATGCAAGGTTTTACTTGTAAAATAAAGTGGTAAGTTTTTATGTAGCCATATCTTCAAGTTTATGTACCTTCATACTATTGGTTGTAAACTGTTGTCCTTCTTAGTACATATTGTGTTGTTGTAATGAAATAATTTGCATAATAAAAGAATATGATAGGAAATATGCTACAAATACTTGATAGTAACTAAGAATAACAAGCCAATTTGAGGGGGAAAACCTCAAAATATCTCCAATGAGAACATAATTTATAATATGATGATGAAATAAGACTTACTACCTCCTATATATACCTTATTTGTGCCTAGGATATCACCCAAGCCGACTTAGATAACCCTATATAAGCCTTAGGTTGACCTAATTAACTAAATAACAATATAATAATGATAATATGACTTAATCAAGAGTTAAGATAGTCACAAGCCAACTATTCATAACCTAATGTACTCTAATATTAATAGTGTAGCATCCCCCCTCTTCAGAGAAGCATTGTCCTTAATGATAAGCAAGTTTGGATGCTTCTAAATGAATTCCTCATCCTCCCATGTGACACCTTCAATTGGTAAATTCTTCCATTGGATGAGATACTAAGTGAGTGTTCTGGTCCTTAGCTTCCTTGTGCATTTCTGAAGAATAAACTCTGGTTCCAATATGATCTTTCCTTCTTCATCGAGCTTAGGTAATATTGTTTGAGTGGGGATATTATTCCCAATTACCTTATTCAAACATGAAACATGAAAAATTGGATGTATCTTTGTTGTTGATGGTAATTAAATCTTGTAGGCCACACTACCTATATTTTGCATGATTTGATATGAAGCATAATAATTTGGAGACAAATTGTTATTATTTGGCTATTGCTTCAGTGACATTTGCTTGTAGGGCTACAATATTAAGAAAACCCAATCCCCAAATTCAAAAATTATTTCACTATGGGGCTGGTTCACTTGTTCCTTCATTCAATTTTGTGACATGGATAAATTTTCTTTAAGTCTTAAAAGTACTTGTTGTTGATGAAGCATGTGGTCCTCCACAATGTGAACTCGTAGTGACACCTTCAATGATGATGTGATGGAAGGAGGATGATATCCATACAATGCCATAAATGGAGACATTTTTTATGAACTATAAAAGGAAGTGTTATACCACCATTATACTAGTGGTAGCCAATATATCCATTGAGATTGTTTATTTGAAGTGAAACAATGTAGATATCCTTCCAAAAACTTATTAACAACCTCTATTTTCCCATTAGATTGAGGATGATATGAGGAACTATGAGCCAATTGAGTACCCAAACATGAGAATAAATTTATCCAAAAGTTACTAGCAAAGATAGGATCATGGTCACTAACAATAACCTTAGTTATACCATGTAGCTTTTGAATATTCTTCAAAAAATTGTTTTCCATTGTACTTGCTATAAAAGGATGTGATAATGCAATTAAATGTGCATATTTAGGCTATCCACTACTCCCATGATGAAGTTCTTACCATTATATCATAGAATCCCTGTGATGAAGTCCATGGAGACCTCTTCCCAACATTGGTTGGGAAAAACTAAAGGTTACAAGAGACCAGGTGTCTTAATTATCTCCCCTTTATTTCTTTGAAAAACCAAACATTCTGCTACAAATTTTTGAGCATCCCCTTTTATCCCTTCCCAAAAGAAGTCTTTCTTGACCCAATGATATGTCTTCAAAAATATTGAATGGTCACCAACTAGAGACTTATGCAACTCTATAAGAATATTTTGTTTGAGAGAGAGGAATTCTTGCAAAGATGCAATATCTCTTTATATCACAAGGTATCTCCCTTCCAAAAAAACTTATTTGAACTACTAGGATCACTTTGTAATTATTGAATGAGATTACTTGTAGCAACACAATTCTGCCACTCTACATTAGCTTTGACTACCCAATCTTCTTGTAATATTGAAATGACACACAATAAAGATTCATCCTTCTCATCGTTCCTTGATAATGCATCCACCACAACATTTTCCTTTCCTTTCTTGTATACAATCTCAAAATCATATTCCAACTTCTTCATGACCCATTTTTGTTGGTCTTTAGAAGATAATCTTTGTTCCAAAAAATATTTTACACCGTCATGATTTGTCTTGACCTTGAAGTGTCTACCCATTAGATAAGGCCTCCATTATTTTACTGCATGAAGAATAGCTAGCATTTATTTATAATAAATAGGTTTGAGTTGATTATTACCCTTTAATTGATGAATCTCAAAAGAAATGGGTTGACCCTCCTGGATGAGAACCACTCCTATACTATTTCCTAAAGTATGGCATTCTATAGTAAAATCCTTGGTGAAATATGGAGTGGCAAGAACTAGAGTTGTACACATAGCCTTCTTTAACATATTAAATATTGTATTAGCAGATTCATTCCAATGGAAAGCATCATTCTTCAATAAAGTTGTGATGGGTGCTTCTATACAACCATAATTCTTCACAAATCTTCTATAATATCTAGTCAATCCAAAGAAACCCCTCAATTTCTTAATGCTTTTGGGAATAGGCCCTTCCATGATAACCTTAATTTTGTTAGGATCCACCTTTACTCCTCCATGTGAAACTATGTGTCTCAATCACTCCACCTCATTGAGACAAAAAGCACACTTGGATGGCTTAGCATAGAGTTGAGGATCTTTGATAAATTTTAATACTTGATCTACATGTTGCAAGTGTTCTTCTCATGTCTTGATATAAATCAATTATATCATCAAAGAATACTAATAAAAACTTCCTCAAGAATTTCTTAAAGATAAAATTCATAAAAAATTGAAATGTAGATGGTGCATTGGTAAGACCAAATGGCATCACCTAAATCTCATAATGACCCTCATGAGTCCTAAATGTTGTCTTATAAATATCTTCTTCCTTAATTTGAATTTAGTGATAACCTAATATAAGATCTAACTTTGTAAAATACATAGATCCATTCAATTCATCTAGAAAATCATCAATTAATGGAATAGGAAACTTATCTTTGATGGTGTACATGTTTAGCAATCTATAGTTTGGGCACATACACCAACTTTTGTACTTATGCACTATCACCACGCGTGAGGAGTAAGTACTTTGGCTATGCCTGATAATTCCTACCTCTAACATCTTCTCAACAATCTTTTCAATCTCACTTTTTTGTATATGTAGGTACATATAAGACTTGATGTTGGGTGGTTGGCTCCCTAGAACTAAGTGATGATCAATGATTGCTTGTAAATCTAGATGGGTGGGAGTATTAGGCTAAGAGACTTCTAATGAATATAGTTGGGCCACAAATCCATCCATTCCTTTCTTAAGAAAATTTCACATTTGATGAGAGCTTACCATTTGTGGGGACTTTACCTTCAAACCCTTAGCTCTATTATCTTTCCCTTTGATTTAAATCTCATGAATAGTTCTTGGAAGTTCATATTAATTTTTCCCAAAGTAGTAAGCCATTATAATCCCAAAACAATATCTGTTACACCCATGGAGATAACATACATTGGGCTATCAAGGTGATAATATCCCATGGATAATTTAATGCTATGACACTTTCTAGAATAACTAATAGTACTAACATCTACAATCAAGACTTGAAACTCTAGAGCTAGATATATAAAATAATTTAGATGAGTATCCAACTTTTTGTTGGTGAAATTATGAGTACTACTCAAGTCGATCAACACTATTACTTTTTGCTTCTTTAAGAAACCCACTACCTTGAGAGTTTGTGGGGCACTAAAGCTAGAGAGTGCATGACAAGAAATAATTGGTTGGGGATCATATGATTCATCCTCTAACTCGCTATCACCTTCTAATATTGGTTCCTTCTCTTCTTCCTCACTTGGAAATTCAATATAAAACATTCTTTTCACTACATTTATGTCCTCGATTATATTTGTTTTCACAATTGAAACATAACCTTTTTATTTTGTTGTCCTAAATTCATTGTGGAGTAAAACTAGTACGTTGAGGTAATGAATGTGTAGGAGATATCCTTTCACTTACATTTACAATCCCTTGTCCATACTAGCCAAAAACTTCTCATCAACTTGTCTTTCCATTAATATTGGTTTTGATAAGGATTGTGGTTGGAACAAATGTACTTCATATCTTAGGCAATCCTTTAAATTGTCTAGAAATAGTTCCTTCAAATTTTATTCTGTCACATTTTTCACTCTCATACAAAGGGTTTGAAATTTTTGAATATAATCCTTGACCATGCATGCTTGCTTTAATTTAGTGAGTTGGTAGAAGTAACTATCCATAAAGTTATCTCCATAATGGGTAGCAAGTTCTTCTTGAAAAATTGACCATGTCACCACAAAACCCTTCTTTCTCTTCTCATCACATAACCAATGATACCGAATAAATTGATCTAGTTCTAGGTATAATGATGCCATAACCACATTTTTTTGACTAGGGATATGATGAATATCAAAGAACTGCTCCATTTTTCATAACCAATTGGTTGGATCTTTGCCATCAAAATTTCTCATATCCAACTTGGGAATGAATTGCCTTGGCATAGGATTATTAAAGGAAGGATCAAGTTCTTGAAATTAGATTCAAGTCCAAGGAATTCATGTCCAAAAAAAAAATTGTCTTCCACCTTACTAGGTGAATCTTCACCCTTACACTTCATACCCTGAATAAGTGATTTCAATTCACTCATATCCTTTTTCATGTCCCTTTTTATTGACAAAATTTATTCAGTCATCTTATTCTCTAATGATGAAATATCACCCATGACTTTTTTGATTTCATCATTAGGGTTAATATCCTCATTTTATACCTCATCCTTTTATGAAGATTTCCCAGGTGTGGTAGCATTCTTTTTGCCTCTTGTTCCAAGCCCCGTCATGATGGTAGAAAATAATTTTGCAATAAATCACACAAATAAATTCAAATAATCTAAATTTTTTTATTGTAACTTTCCAGGGCCTAGGTCACACTTTCCTAGAAAAATATCCAAAAATTAGGTGATTTGTAGCCTTAGAGCAAATTTTATAGAAACCCTAATTTTGTGATAAATCACTTATTTATTCTTCAAATTCTATAAAATTTTGACTATAGTCTCTGCTACTAATTCTAAAAAATCACACCAAAAATTAGGAGCCAATTTAGTAGTATTTGGGAGATATTAACGTTCTAATTTTTTTTGGAAAAAACCCTAATTCTACTATAAAGCGCTCAATTCAGATCTACTTCCTTTAAAATATATACTGTAGCTTCTTCAATATGTTCTTAAAAAATGCTTTAAAAATAAAAGAAAAATTCTCTAAAATATGAGAGATATTCTCTTCCCAAAATGACCTCCAATATTATGAAAATGCCTTGCCTCTATGGTGCCAAGATCATGCTCTGATACCACTTGTAATGAAATAGCATGCACAATAGAAGAATATGATCGGAAATATGCTACAAATACTTGATAATAACTAAGAATAACAAGCCACTTTGAGGGGGAAAGCCTCCAAATATATCCAACGAGAATACAATTCACAATCTAAAGATGAAATAAGACTCACTACCTCCTATATATATCTTATTTATGCCTAGGATATCACCCAATTTGACTTAGATAACCCTATATAAGCCTTATGCTGACCTAATTACCTAAATAAAAATATAATAACATTTGATAATATGACTTAATTGAGAGTTAAGATAGCCACAAAATGATTATTCATAACCCTACATACTCTAATATTAAGGGCATAATAGCTGTCTTGTATATATTGTTATCTTTGCACAATCATGACCCTTGTTTGTCATGATGTGGTGTGGGTCAATCCCGATCTTTATTTTGACTAATTTTTTTCTACTCCTAGATATTTAGATTCTCATTGTACCTACAAGATACATACATCCCCAACGAGAGCTAATGTTGGTACCTCATTCTATTGTGTATTTTTCCTTTGTTGGCCCATTATCGATAACTAGTTTAAGATATTATTTAGATGGGAATTTATGTTTAAATTTCCCATTATTTCCTGTGTTACCTTCTTTTGATGCAAGGATATTGGTATGGGCTGAATTATGCTTGATCCATGAAGAATCGAAGCATAAAGGAGCCACCAATACTCAAATCTCAACAAGATCGATCAAACAAGATTAAAAGAAAACATTTCATCAAAGCTTAACATACTAAAATATGAAAGCCATCAAAACATCTATTCTAATCCATTCAAAATTTATCTTGTTGTGGAATTGATTGTTAGATGTGTTTATGTTTGGAATCACGTTTAGGGATTCAATGTCATTGATGCTTATGGTATCTGTTTGATTATCAATGAAATTATTTTTCTCAACCTCAGAAATGAAAAGAATGGTGGTGTCGTAGATATAGTTTACACTTTTTCCTTTACTATTTGAAGAAGATTCTCCTTTTTCGTAGTTGGGTTAAGGATTTGTAAATGCACTGTGATTGTTGTTTGTTTGATGTCCTTCAACAAACACCTTCTTTGCTTCAATCAAGTCTTGTATTAGGTGTTTTAATTGCATACAGTCATTTGTTTTATGTCCTTTATTTTTTATGAAAGTTGTAATAGTCAGCATCGTTCCACCAAGATGGTTTCACTTTTGGCTCCCAATTTCTTGCTTCTGGTAGAGTAATAAGTCTATTTTCAATAAGCTCTCTCATTGCTGATTCCAAGGTTTGTCCCAATGGTGTAAATATCCATTGATTGGATTGTCCTTGATATGATGGTGGCCAAGATTCTCCATTGTTTGGGTTATTGTTTTGAGTGGTACCTTGATTGTTGTTTTGGTTTTCATTTTGATTTGTTTTCACAGTTGTTGCCGTCAAATTGAATACTAGTTTTGTGTTAGTTGTAGCATCATTGCTTCCAATATTTCTATTTTTCTACCAAAATTTAGGCTTGTCATTGTTTCCATAGTGATTTGAGGAATTTGCGTTGTTTTATGTATCATTTTAATGTTTAATCACTCCTCTTTTGACTAACGCTTCTTCAATTTTAAGCCCATTCTCAATCACCTTTTCAAATGTCTGGGGACATTGTAGTTCTAGTCTCTAACTCATGTCATCATTTAAGTTGTTGATAAATAATTCAATCTTTTTCTCTTCAAGTATAGATCGAGGATATCTAGCGAACAACTTTCACCAACGTTGTAAGAATGATAGGAATGCCTCTCCCTTCTTTTGTTTCATGTTGTACATATATTTTATGGTTACGTCATGTTGAATGTTGAAGGAGAACTATGTGATAAATCTATTGACCAGTTCTTCAAAGGATCGAATCCCCAGTTGTAATTTGGAGAACCATTCCATATAGTGTGCTCCTAAACTCCTAGGAAATAATGTCATTAGGTAAGTATCCTCTTGTGCAAACTCTAGGCTCATTGTTCTGAATTCTGTCACATGGTTAATCGGATCCGTTTTGCAATTGTACTTGTCATATTTGGGAAACTCACAATGCTTAGGGAAGGGTATCATGTCTACACTCAGATGAAAGGGATAAGGAAAAATGTCCTATAATGAATACCTCTTTGTAGTTCCCTTTTTCATATCATGTATTTGTTGTTGTAAAGTTTGCATTTGAGCTATTAGAGCAACCACTTGATCTATGTCTTGCATGTTGTGTGATTCTGTTTTAGTTGTTCTAGGTGTATACACCTAAAATGAGTCACATCACATTGTAAGTAATTAATTAAATATTTTTAATATTTAATTAAATCTCAATTTCATCTACGTATAAATAAATTTAAATAATTTATTTATATTTGTTCATTCTTTCATTTTGATTAAATAAATAAGTTTATTTAATCATCTTTTCTTATTCATTTCTTAATTAATTAAATAAACATTATGATTTATTTATATTAATTATCAATAATCTTGACTTGGATATTTTATTCAAATAAAGATTAAATATTCCTCTTTTAAATATATTCTTCTAAAATCCTTTCACAATTGAATATTCAAAATATTTAATTAAATTCTTCTAATATCAATTTGCAATTAAATATTTCTAAAATATTTAATTAATTCTTCTAAAGTCACATTACAATTAAATATTACAAAATATTTAATTAAATCTTCCATAGTGCAAAAATCAAAAATGAAATTCAATAAATGAAATTAAATAAATTTATTTATTTAATTTGGGGATTATCTTCAACACCCGTGAAACAAACTGCCGAAACAGAAAAATTAATTTTCTCTGTTTCTGTGCAGGCTTGTTCCCGTGGGTTGAAGACAGGCATCCATCCTTCTCTCCAACCTCTCAACCTCTTCCATCTTCTTCTCAACCTCTCCATCTCTCACCTTTCAATTTTACCAGACAATCCCACAGCCGTTGATTCTTGCCAGCCAGGATTTTGCCTGAGAAAAACTATAAATAAGACTGTCGGGTCCTTCAAATCATATAGGAGCTTTCAGTAAGAAAATTATAGTCAATTTGCATTAAGCCTTTTTAGCATTCATAGTATTCAAGCATTATAGCATAGCATAGCATAGTATAGAATCATGGTGTATCTATTTCATATCATAGCATACTTCATTTATAGCCCCTGTGCATAATCCACAGCCCCTATCCATATCCGTCAGCATTCTCACCTTCATTAGCATACAACATATAGAAGCTCCTTCTTTTGTAACTCATTCTGTAGACAGCCATTTGGAGAAGCTGAGCTTACACAATCTGAGAGCAGCAGCTTCGAACAAATCTCTGGAGATAGAGAAAGACAAACACTTCTGAAGAAATTCTCTTTTATATTCAGTTTTATTTCAATTTCTTTAGTTTAAAGTTCTATTAATGTGTGTTTTTGTTTTCATTTAATATTAACATATACACATTTTTGGCACCCACCGTGGGGCTCTTGCCCCCATTTTTAATATCTTTTTGCAGGTTTCTTTGACAGGTTACAGATAAAAACAGCGGATTAGTGCAAGAAACACGTTCCAAAAAATTCATACCCAGTTCAGTGCATTTAAGAGTTCCTGTAGCGCCCGTGAGAGTTCTTGCAGCGCCCGTGAAAGTTTATGCAGCGCCTTTGAGAGTTCCTGCAGCGCATTTGATAGTTCTTACAGCGACCATGAAAGTTCTTGCAGCGCATTTAAGAGTTCTTGCAGCGCCCATGATAGTTTATGCAGCGCCTACAATAAATCCTGCAACGCCTGTGAAGACTGTTATAGCGCAATTTTAGAAAATAGTAGGCTGTAATTTGTAATATAAATACAATTTAACTGAATCCGACACAACTGCGGATAGTTAGTAATTTTAAAGTAAAACCAACCAATCCTAGGGTAGACACGTAAAGTAAAAAGAAGCAATCTTAGGATAGACATATAAGTGGAATGAACCAATCCTAGGGTAGACACATAAAGTAAAATGAAGCAATCCTAGGTTAGACATTTCACATTTCATTTTGGGGCTAAAAAGAAATTTCGTGTTTGTGTGAAGCAAAATCTTCACTTAGCATAGAAAATTTGTATTTTGGGCTTAAAATAAATCCTTGTTTGCTTTGTTTTTGGTGATAGGCCTATGCTCTCCCCTTAACTGGGTGATCAAAATGCCAAACTCACCTATTTTACTTTATGCATTTTATAGTTTTATTAACACCTTTTAGAAGGCCTGCCATAGTGGGAAAAAGTACTCACCCTACGGGAACGACCTAAGTGGGAACAACTAAAGCCAAGTTTTCCAACCCACTTTAATCAAATGTGGATGGTTGATGAAAATCCCATTCGACGGTAGTGTGCATTGATAACCATCCCCAAAGCCTTTGTTCTAAAGGTAGGGAGGTCTCTCGAGGGAGTCTATCATTTGCCACACCGAACGGAAACCCTTACTAAG